>APFE031522412.1:26600-100394 GCA_000404065.3 Pinus taeda | reverse complement strand
AATTAGTTTTTAATTAGATTTAATTCGTTTATAAATAGTTAGTTAGATTAATAAATAGGTTATTAATAAGTAGTTTAGTTTATAATTAACAATTAATTTAGAATTAATTAGAGTTCTAATTCAGGATTTAATTTTTAATTCAAATGCTCATTTTTAGCCCAGCAACAGAATTTCCAGATTTATATCAGATTTGACCCATCAACTTTGGAAGCTCATAAATTGAGTTCTACTTGGCCAAATGAGGCCCAGGACAGCTCATTGGAAAGAGAAAATCAAGGAGAACATTTTGAAGGAGGTTTCACCAACAGATTTGATCATTTATTGGGCCAAAAATCAGGCAGAAGATCAGGTTCCGAATTTTGGAAACAAAATCAATTTTCTGAGTTATTGTTTTCAATTTCATTTGTCCAAAGCCTCTTCTAATTGCAGATCTATTGACCAATAATATCCTTTGCCAATCAAATCATTCAAAGCATCAATACATAACTTATATTTTGTTTTAATTATTTATTTAAATAGAATTTGATTGAGTTTGATCTAGTTGCCAGAAATGATATTTTGATTGCATTTTAATTTATTTTGATTTCTTTTGCAGGAAAACAGTGGAAGAAATAGGAAAAAAAATTATCAATCAATGAGAAGGCTCCAGCAATTGAAGATCAGAATTGGGAGCAATTAAAAGGGATTTAGCAGAATTCTCTTAAACAAACTCTCCTCTCTAAACTTTCTTTTACAAAGACTATAAATAACAGATTGCAGAATGGAATAAGGGCTGCTCTCCTCTGCAATTTTAGAGCTTCTAAAAGCACTATTGTAATTGGAATTTAGAGTTGTAGGAGAGAGGAGTGAAAAATCTCAGATCTGGGGGATTATTGAGGATTTTCCCTTTGTATATTGAATTATGCATGAAGAACAAAGCTTGCACTATTGTGGCTCTAGTTTTGAAGGCAGAAGTTCAAGCAATGTAAAGGGCTGTTGGAAGACCAAGAACAGAGGAATGGATGCAATAAATTGGTATTCCTAATACTATTGTTTCAAATATCAGTTTTAATTTTATGATGATAGGAATGTGTCATTTTATTCATGTTTGTGCACTATTGTCAATACGGGTAATTTGTCACAATCTTGTTATTATGTATCTCTGTTTTTTATGGATTAATTTCTCATTTTGGAGTAACTACTTACTCTGAAATCTGTCTTATGAAATTGATTTATTAAATAATAATGTGTTGAGAACTATTTCCACATATCATTATTCAATTATTGGATTTATTGATTTGATAATCAATATCATTTTGTGAACTATTTCCTGAATGTTGTTGATTTATTATTTCAGTTTTAAGGTCTCAATAGAATGTGTTTTGGTAATCATAATATCAATTAATTGAATTACTTCATTAACTTGATATTCATTATAAAACAAGACATATTTAAATCTCAATATTTTAATTATCTTGCTCTTAGTTGGGTTAGATCTATCTCTTCCTAATTAAGATAGGATTTAGATTAGTTTCTTTTGCTTGCATCATAGAATAATCTTCCATTTAGAGCAAATTATACATTCCGTTAAGTCCTCTCCTTAAAGAGGCAAAACTTTAGTTGTGGCTTGGTTGAACCCAAATCAACTTAAGGGTCATTCTCTTGCCTGATCAGCAAGAAGAAGTGATCTGATGTCCCTGTCTATTGGTAGTTAAAGATACATTATAAACCAATAGCAATAGGGAGAAGGTAACTGGACCTAGATGAACAGTCGGAGCCACCACACCAAATGGAAAAGGAGCTGCTTTTAAGGTCTGGACCGAGTGGTTATCCCCCAATGTTGTTGCAACGATTTTCGAGGCATCAACAGGACCTCATTAGGATGAGTGTCCACTTGAGAATTCAATGGAATCGAGCTTATCATCATAAAATGATGAACTAAAGAAATCATATAGTTTTTGGCTTTGTATGCCTAACTTGATAAACCAACCTATATCCATCTTAACACCGGATCTACTAAGCGTCAAAGGAAGTGATGAGTCTTTGACATGATGAACGTCGAGGGAAATCATACAGTTTTTGGCTTCGTATGCCTAACTTTATAAGTCATCTAGATCCATATTAACTCCAGATATACCAAGCGTCGAGAGGGATCAAATCTCTTTTCACTTTAAAAAAATGTTTGCATATCAAGAGATTTGATCCCTCTAGCTTGGTAGATCCAGAATTAAGATGGATATAGGCTAGTTTAATTTTCCCTTTAAATAGACTATATTCCACATGAATACCATTGGTCAATACCATGGGTTTTGAATACCATGGATCAACACCATGTGCCATTTTTATTTTTATTTTATTTTTATAATGTTATTTTTAATTTTATTTTTGTTTTTATTTTATTTTATTTTGACCTAGTTAAAATGTTTACATTACATTACATTGCTTTATTTTATTTTATTTTATTTTGTTTTTATCTAATTTGACTTAGTGAAAATGTTAAACATTACATTACAGTATCTCTAATTTACTGGGCTGGAGTGCCTCTGGGCGCAATTAGGTATTTTAAATGTATTGTAATATTTTTTAATATGGTATTATATTAAAAAATTAATTATGTTATATGAATTTTTAAAATAAGAAATTGTTGAAAACATGAATATGGGTATTGGGAATGGTAAAATTTTCTTTCAAGGTTAATTTAAAAAAAACATTATTTGGAGTAACAATATTACATATCTAAAAAATATTAAATATTTTTAGATTAAAATGTCTTAAAATAATAGTACATATTATATATTATTTTAAATAAATTGGATATCAATCCAAAACAACTCTATTTTATTGTATATTGGAATTACTGTATGGTGTTCATGTATATTAAATTTTACTATCTTAATATATTAAATTCTAATTTCAACATTATTAAGTATTAACTTCAAGATGTATTAAAATTTTCAAAATTGAAATTTATAAATTTATATATAATTATAGGACATATTTAAAGCAAACACTAAAACTTTTAAAATCTTGTAAGATTTTAAAATGTTTGTTTTGGTTTGGAAAGGGAAAAAGTTAAAATAATACTATTTGTAATATAAGACTACCAAAAAATAAAAAATTTTTAAAACTATTTCCAACTAATTAAATTGTTTTGTTCCTATAAATTGATAATCAATATATTTGTTTAATATTTATATAAGAAATATATTATATTATAAAAAAATTAAACCATATAAATTTGATAACTATAATTTTACACGTGATTGTTATGAATTTTAAAGTTGTGAGTTTGATATTTGTTTGTCCAACTATTTGTATGAACCAAAATAAATAATTACAATTGTTTAAGTTTTGATATTTAATTTATATTTTTTTTTCTCAAATTTATAATGAAGAACAATTATGACTTATATTTTCTTTAAATTTCTCGTTACCAATGTTTGATGAAATATTTTATTGTTGATTATTGATATATTGAGCATCATTAATTGAGTATCTACATTAATTGAATACATCAAAATAAATAAATAAATAATAATTGAACTTATTTCTTCCATTTACCATTTTAGAAAACTTTTTGTTTTTGATAAAGATGTTAACTACAATGAGATAAACACATAAAACATAAGCAAGCAGAGAGACCTAATATTTTCAATGAAAACTCTTGATAAAATTGTCACAATATACATATCTATTATTTATTTGGCCAAGCAAGCCAAAAACTAGGCCATTTAAGGCATTGGAGTAGTTGCAATGTTTCAAGGAGCATGTATCAAGTGTTAAGAAGTCTTAATTGGTTCTACACAATGCTTGTGTAGCTTTAAGTCTTTCCACCAAGAGCATTTCCAACATTCTTCGGTTGGCATTGGGAGAGACTTTTCCTTTGAGTAGGAAACCACCACATGACAATGGTTAAAGAAACCTTTGTAATGTGCTATAAAACCCAAGAGTTCACCTAATTGGTAGGCAAGAGTTTATCTTTGAATCAAATCCTATTTAGTCCCTCAGTTGTAGCAACTAAATTATATTTCAATTCATAGTTGCTATAATCCTCTATCAGCCTCTTGTTCAAAAACACAAGGGAGAAAGGGGGAACTCTATGGGTGGCTGACAAATTACCAATGTCCTTACTTAGAACACTTAATACACAAGTAAGCAAGGGATTATATTTCACCGAAAAAAAGAAATATGATGTGCTTGAAAGCAAGGGACTATATTTCACCGAGAAAAAGAAATATGACGTGCTTGAAAGCAAGATACTATATTTCACTGAAAAAAAGAAAGATGATGTGCTTGTAATATGGGGGTTGGGTCCATCTTCCGTGATTGTTTTTCAACTTCATGTGCGCAAAAAACCCTTTACTTAAATAAACATAGATACATGTCTATAGATAAGTAGTTAAATCACAAACATTTATTTTTGAGTCTTAAGGAGATGAAGAGCCCACACACCTTTTAATAGATGTTGAAATTATATGATCTCAATATTCCAAAAGGAGATTAGGAAATCTCTTCCACAATAGATTCACCTTAAAGCTTTTGTGTACAGATTGAAAATTGCACAAAAGCTTAATTTCCAATTTAGGAAAAAATTGAAAAATGTGTATATCAATTAAATGACATAAATTCAAATAACTTAAATTATTATAAGATATTATGCCAAACATGAGAGAATTAAGTAGATTGATCCAAAGGGAAAGAATTGTTCATCCGATTTTTGAGTATGGAAGAAAACTATAAATTGAATTAGAATTAATGGTTGACATTACATTGTCCTCTTAAATGATGAAATAATATTATTTTAGATAATTATTTACAATTATATTTTAGTATATCCCAACAATAAGTGCAAATGACCGAAATAAGCTCACAAAATCCAAATACCTCTGACTTTAAAATAGAGATTCCACACTAAATTGAATTCACATTATTTATAAATAATAAAACATATATTCACATTAAACTGATATTATATGATTTATAAATAATATTTTTTTCAAATAACCCATAAAAATATTCCTAATTTATTTTTATTTTTTAAACCATAAATTCAAACTTTCAGTTCATTTTTTCATTCATACTATGTAAAGCTAGAAAACTTCCTCTCACGTTTTTCTTCTTATATTTTTTTCATTGTTAAATATAATTATGAATTTAAGTAAAATTAAGTAGCACAATTATATAAATTAAATGATCAATAGCAACTAAAATACTAAAATAAGTACAAATGATCAAGATAATCTCACAAAATCCAAAACGTACTGAAAAAAAATCTCACAAAATCCAAATACCTCTGACTATAAAATAGACATTCACACGAAATTGACTTTACATTATTTATAACTAATAAAACATATATTCGCATTAAACTGATATTATATGATTTATAAATAATATTTTTTTCAAATAACCCATAAAAATATTCTTAATTTATTTTTATTTTTTAAACCATAAATTCAAATTTTCATTTCATTTTTTTCATTCATACTATGTAAAGCTAAAAGGCTTCCTCTCATGTTTTTCCCATTATATTTTTTCATTGTTAAATATAATTATAAATTTAAGTAGAATTAAGTAGCACAATTATATAAATTAAATTATCAATAACAACTAAAATACTTAAGCGTTATTTGCAACTATGTGAAATTGTAAAATTAAAACAGAAACAAAAAACTATTTAAAAACTCTTAATTTCATTCATTTTAATATGTATATGATAAAGAATATTCTATAATTATTAAATATAGACTAGTCATACAAAAATTATTCCAAAAATAAATCATAGGTATAACCAGTTTACACTTCAAAGAATTTTGGACCAAGCTATTATCATCCACAGGAATTTACGATCATCTGTACTGAATCGATTCTGCCATAAGATATAGGGAAGGTTAATCTAGTTTATTTAAAAGACGAAGGGGCAAATTCCTGAAGTGAGGTCAGCATCCAGATAGCTTTAAGATGGTTCTCTTTTGTGAGAAGTGGTGATGGTAGTCAAAGGTGCCATACCGAATCCTGTAGCAAGATTGATGAGAACTATGTATGGAAGATAGAGGAGGTACAATGTGAGGTTCAATTAAAGTCAAATTGAACGGCATGTACTGTAATAGTATTTTTTTAATTTAGTCCACTAGAAAAAATATGGCAGTTGTGAAGGAAAGATTAATTTTGACGTGAAGATGGAGCTATAAAATAGCTGTTCAAAAATGTAAATTTGGTTCCGCAGGATATTGTTATGGATCAGGTGTTTGATGGTTTTGTCTGGAAAAAAAAGTAGAGGTGCATGAATCTTCTTTTTATGGTGGTGGGGGTTGGAGGATTGATGGGGCTGGCTGTTGGCTATTGGCAGAAGGGGAATCACCAAAGAGAGGAGAGGTGGGTGACAGAGATACCAAAAGGAGGTTGGAGCATGATGTCTTTTTCAGAGCATGGTGGGGTTCAACCCATGCTTTATTCTCCTCCTGTGCAGTTGCCTTATATGAGTGTGCTGGGTGATAGGCAGCAAGCGGAGAAGAAGAAGGCACAAAAGAACTTTTCAGATGTTGCATTTTAATGGCGAGAATTTTTGTTGGGGTTGCAGGGGATTGAATTGCAGCCAAGAAGTTTATATCCATATTCATATATAGGTATCTGTGTATGTATATCTATGTCTTCATATGCTGGTATCTATGAGTTTGAATTTTAATCACCCAATTGCCAATTGGAAGAGTATCCTAAGTCTCTACCTTGAAGCCAAATTATAGTTTTTGATTCCATGCATACTTGTATCAGAGATTGCAGAATTTTCATCCTAATTACGGCACTTGTGTTGAGCAAGCACTCATGAACAGCAAATTCTATCAGCCCATCTGAATTTTCAACAAAAACAGTACCCTTTGGAAATGGAGGTACGTAACAGAGATGACACCTGATACATTTTTCATATATATAAATACTTTTCAGGCTTAGCTACTTACTCTATGGTTTTTGTAACAGAAAATGTATCAGGTCAAGAACACTGTTTCTTCAAATGGTTCCTTACCTTCTCACTCCGAGAGGCCCTTGTTGTTGCAAGGATCTAATGGTCCTGGAGAAATGGGGTTGGTGCTGTCCACAGATCCTAAACCAAGGTTGAAATGGACTGCAGAGCTTCACGAACGCTTTGTAGATGCAGTTTCTCAACTGGGAGGTCCGGACAGTGAGTATTCCTAACTTGAAATCGTTCTCAGAATCTCCAAAATTTGTTTACATGGTCCATAACCTACATGTAGTGCATTGGAAGAATTGATCCTCCCCAGCCATGGTGAGAATGTGGGTGCATGGTACGTATGGAATTATGATTGAGCCGTAAGATTGGCCAGCTCAAAATCACAATGGAGAACACTGAGACCAAGGATTGTTTTCTGTGGTGTTCTTTAATGGTGGTCAATTTTTTATTTGGTTGTCAAGGAATTGCAGAAATCTTGAATGCAAGTCCTTTCATCTTGTTTGCAGAGGCTACACCAAAATCTGTAATGAGAGTGATGGGTGTCAAAGGACTTACTCTGTACCACCTAAAGAGCCATCTTCAGGTATAGCATTGCTTTATATATTACGTTGAAAATCCAAGCATAGTTTGAAGTGTGCAATTAGTATTGGTTTACGTAGGATCATTAATATGAGCATAAGAAGCACAAAAAATAGAGAGGGTTTTCACTAAAGAAACTGTCTCAGTGCTTGTATTACCAAGGGGTTGTGTGCTCATATCCAACTATTATCAGTCTATAGGAAGGAGAAATTGAAGAATACATTATTGATTGCAGCTCCTTGTGTTTTGTTTTGACAAATAATTGTATCACTTTGTCTTCCCTGCATAGATCAATCACTGAAATATGTACTTTGATTTGTTTGCAGAAATATAGGCTTGGTAAGCATCTTCACATGGTTGTTAACCTTGATAATAATAAGCATGGTGAGAGGCAGGCTTGAAAATTTACATTGATTTATCTTGTTTCTTCTCTGAAAATCCTCCTTTTTCTCCGCTACCCTTGTTTGTACGAAAATACAGAGAATAACACCATTATCCGGAACGGGGTTGGCATTGTTTGAAGTTCTCTGGCAGCAATTCTCATGGAGGATCTCTTGTAGGTTGCTCGGCAGCAGCTTCTAAGACATCTGAGATGCAAGGTGCCAGCAGTGCTGCTTCAAGCATGATAGGAACCAATAAGACAGAGTAAGAATTAGAAATAACTCACTTTTATTTTAGTGACAAAATTTTAACAGTATCATAATATCAGTTACTTGTTTCTCAGCGCCTTGCAGATCAACGAGGCAGTCCGAATGCAGTTCGAGGTGCAAAGGCGACTGCATGAACAAATAGAGGTAAGATTGTATATATATCTTTGCATATCCCTCATATGGATAAAATATGACAAAACAGCGAGTCAGCAAGCAACGGAAAGAAAACCACACAAAGCAGAAATCCTGAGATGACTGAAATCTTTGCCCCCCTGACCTGGGTACTGTCTGCCTCAGGCATTAGTGCATACAGTGCATGTTTAGCTTGTTGGCTTTATAACAGCTAGTTGATCAATTCTACCTGCTAACCAGTAGGTCTAACACCAATAGTTATATAGGTCCAGCCTTCTTTTCCCCTTGGCACCATATTTGGGGAAAACCCGTTACTCATAAGAAACCCTAGTAGCTGTTTCCCGTTTCTCGTTGAGTAAACCATTTCCGGATAAACCCTTATGAAACCCTAGTAGCTGTTTCCCGGTTCTCGATGAGTAAACCATTTCCTGAAGAATTCTTATGAAACCCTAGTAGTAGTAGCTGTTTCCCGTTTCTTGATTAGTATACCATTTCCTGAGATACCTCCTCTGTTACTTGTGAAACCTGCCCAGTTATTTATGAAACTGTTGGCATTTCTCAAGAAACATAGGCCATGTCAGATAAAAAAACATCGACGACAATGTGAAATAACATATAAGAAAACAGAAAAACGTGACTGTAAGTCTGTATAAATCCAAATGCTAAAATACCATTTTAAAGTCATGAAGATATCCTTGTTATGATTTTGTTAAAGGATACAAGAGATTGCCCCTAAATTTTGAGAGCATTTGCAAATTCATGTGTGACTATGCCAAGTCAGTGGTCACTAAATTGTATTGTGTGAGAGTCCAGGCTTGAGAGGTTGGAAGCTAACATTGGGCTCTTTGATCCTGGAGGAGAGCTAGAACCATATTTCATTCAGTGTAACTTTAGGTCACATAGTAGAGTTGCACAAGGTTGGCTCTTTGATCTCGGACACTTTGATACTGGAGGAGAGCTAGAACCACATTCCATTCAGTGTAATTGTAGGTCACATAGTAGAGTAGAACAAGGTTGGGATCCATTATCTTTTCTTTATGTTTTCTATTTTCTCATCTGCTTTGTTGCAATTATCTATATCCACGTTCTTGGATTTTCGTGCCTTGGTTTTCTCGATTAACTCTTGGGAATTTAATTGCAAATTGTGAGTGCTTTTATTTCCATGGTAAAGGAAACAGCGGCCTTCCAAATTACTTCTCAAGAACTTATGTTATCAAATTGAAGTCTTAAAACCTTAGTGGGACTCTTCTTTCCATTGTAGAGGAAATATACACAGGTACCATGTCAAGAAGCAAAGAGCATGAAATTGGTTACTTTCTCTGGAATTATTATTTTCACATTATAATTTTAAAAAATATTAAAAAGCCAAAAAAGGTTACTTGTACAAACCCTGGGAGGTTTTGTTTCTCATGGCATTACCCATTTTGCATTTCTGGTTTCTGGTAACATAGCAGTATTTGATACTTCAGAATTAATATGACTAGCAAGGAAGCCAGTATTTGGGTTGTACTTTCTGCACCATGAAGTTTCATTTTGAATTTCATTTCGGATGGTTACTTCATGTAATTACCTTCTGTTCTAGCATTAAGTTTATGTTCAAATGAAAAGAAACAGTTTTTGAACTTGATATGAGAGCTGAGATTAAGCTGTGTTTCAATTGATTCTGTCTGAATAGCTCTCTTATATGAGAGCTGAGATTAAGCTGTGTTTCAATTGATTCTGTCTGAATAGCTCTCTTAATTTGAGGTGAAAAGAGAAAGAACGGAAAAGGAGTTTAATATCGGCTCTCTTTTTCTTAATCTAACATCGTTGAAACAGGTACAACAACATTTGCAGCTCCGAATTGAAGCTCAGGGTAAATACTTGCAGTCTGTGCTGGAGAAGGCCAGGGAAACTCTTGCTGGCCACAATTTGGGTTCTGTTGGACTAGAAGCTGCCCGTGCAGAAATCTCAGAACTGGCTTCAAAAGTGTCTAGTGAATGCCTCAACAATGCTTTTTCTAGTTTACCTGAAATGCCATCATTATACAAGCAGCAGCAACATATGGTACAGGCTATGCATAGCCTTAATCAGCAATCTCAGGTCCCAGATTATTCAATGGAGAGCTGCTTGACATCAAATGAGAGTTCTGAAAAGAATTTAGATCGGAATATGCAGAACGCTGCAAAGAAAAGATTGAGAACATTACAGAATAGAAATGTACCTTTTTGGCAGACTGAGACCAGAGAAGATGCCAGTTTGCGAGAATTGAGTGCCACGCAATTGGGCTGGGAAGAAAATCTGAAAGAAGATGAAAAGTTTTTGTCCTCTTCAGGTAATCCAAAAGATTCAGATAGGAATTCAATTCCAACCAAAGGAAATTTACGGGAGAGGACAACAAGTTTTAGGGTACAAACAGAAGAAAATGGCTATGGCTTGCCTGATGCAAGGGAAAAACAGATGGAAGTAAATGGATCATGTGTAGGACAACAAGCAATTAAACCAGACGTGCCTAGGAGCTTCTCTCTGCAAGAAGTTTGCCGCAAGAGTGAATTGGCAGGGCTGCATAGGGATGAAGATGAAAGTCCTTCAGTAAGCTTTAACAAGCTTTCCAAGCTCACTGAAGAATTAGACTTGAATGCTAATGATGACGCCAGTATAGCGTCCAATTGCAGGGAGTTTGATTTGAATGGTTTTGGATGGAGCATATAAGCATTAATATTAGCAAGTCATTTGAGAAATTTGTAGCTTCCATCTTTGACAAAAACCTTCATCACTCACAGAATCCTAGGTTCATGAATCAGAATCAGGAGTGTGATTTTATGGTTCTTGATATATTATCTAGAAGCTGAACTGCTAAATTATTTAGACACGGCCATCTTCCTTCTTATTATAAGCTTCTATCTTGTACATATGACTATAGCATCGTCGTATGCAATGGAAACCAGATGTTTTTGTTTGTTTGTTACCGAGTCAGAGTAATTAGGAAATATCACTAAACTTTTTGTGCAACAGAAACATGTGAAGTTTGGAATTTGGTGTTGTTTTCACTGGAACTGAACTTTCCAGGCCTTTTAGCTGAATTAATTCATGCTGCACAGGCCTTAGTGGTGAGTTTAATTAATTCATGCTGCACATGCCTGGTTGGCGAGTTTTCAAAAACTCATTGTAATTGTTAAAAGCTTTTGTGAATTTTGCTGGTTTAACATTTTGGGTATACAGTCCATCCATCATCAATGCCTAGAAAATTTGGACATCATCACAGATTAAAAAGCTTGACCATCTAAAATTCATACACAATTTCCAAAAGTTTTTAACAATATAGATAGTTGTAAAAAATTTCATTCTCTTATAATTCATTGTAAGTGATTGTGTATGGGTTGGTATACACCTGAACCTTGAAAGCTTAATGGTAAAATAGGAAGACAACTACGGAGATCGAATGCATTGTGCTATTGGCTTTGATGGAATAAAATTAATAATGGATAAGACAAACAACTCATTCACTCTTTTAATGAAGGAATAATATCTTCTAACTCTCATCATCAATTCTGGTTTCTAGAGTTTTGGTGTTTGGAATCTATTTGCAATAGTCTCACCCATGTTCAAAATCTGGAGGCCTTACCCATAGGCCCGTAGTGTAGGAGGATACAAGCAATATGAAAGCAAGTCCCATCACCAACTCCCGACTTTGGAGATTTGGTGTTTGGAATCGATTTGCAGTGGTCCCACCAATGTTTTGCAAGAATATATTATTTTAATAGAAAAGATTATTATTTAATATTTTATTATTGTATAAAATTTAGGAAACATAGATTAATTGGTTTGTGTAGAGTTTAACTCTTATCAGAATTCAAGCTTAAAATTATGGAAAAAGGTTATCCACGGGGTCTTAGATAGACAGTGATTGGGTGCTCTCTTAAGGCACTTCTTGATGTGAAGTCACCAGTTCAATTCCCTACCCCGATCAAGTTGATATATTGGACATGATGAAGATGTAGTCTTGCCAAACTTACAAAAAACAATTATCGGAAAAGGTTGAGGATAGGAACCAATAGTGACGGATAAAATTGTGCCATAGGGTGTTGAGGCAAGACAAAGCTTGCACAATCTTAATGATACCATCTCAAATGTGAGCAAATCATTCTTCCATTAACATTGGAATTGACTCCAACATTAAAAAAAACAAACCGTTATCAAACCTTTACAGCCATTACACTTTTTTTTTTTTTGTAAGTAAGCTTTTGTATTAAGAAAACAAAACACATTGTACAAAAGGATTGCCAGGGCAGACTGAAGCCCGAAGCTCTGCTGAGAACATGACAACTAGACCAAAGGACCTCCTATAGAACCCCAAAGAAAACGGGCAGCCGGCAAGGATAGACTATCCACCTCGGCCTTGAAGAGTAGACAGGAAGAGAGCATTGCTTAACAAGAAGCATACAGACGTACCAAGAGACAAGAGCCCGTCAAGGGATTCTACCCAACTTGGGTGGAATCCACAGTTCGGCCCTTTTTACCTTTCTTCTTACCAACTTTGACCCATCCAAGATGATCCGGCTGGGATGGAAAGACTTGCAAACTAAGCTGGGCGGACGGGGAGATCTCCTTGTCTGAATCCGAAGGAGAGGTCTCATGAGATCGTTCTGCGAGCGAGGTGGGGCCGTGGACTCCTCAGGACCTGTTGGGGGCGGGTCCTGTGCAAGCGAAGCATCCATCCTGTCCTCATTCACGTCCTCTTCATTTGAGCTGGAACTAAAATCATCCATGGGGGCAGGTCACAAGGTTTCCAGCTTTTGGATTTCGGCTTAGGAGCGACCTTCTTCTTTTGGGCTGGAATCGCTGGACACGCTCTATGAAGGTGCCCTGTGAGGTGGCAATTTCTGCAGCGGAACGTTGTGTTCTCGTAATCCAGGGTCTGAGTTCAATAGAAGTCTCCAACTTTGAGAATGATCTGATCTGGTAATCCTTTACTCATGTCTATTTCTGCGCAGATTCTGGCGAAGGTGTAGATGCCCTTTTCCCCTCTAGAGGTGTCTGTGGCTAGAAAGCGGCCTAGCGTGTTACCGATTCCTTCAAACACAGCAAAGTGTCATAAATGAATCGGGAGGTTGGGAAGTCTGACCCAGATGGGGAGTTTGGTGATGATAGCTGTCGAGGGATCAAAATCTGGGAACCAAGGGGTTAAGAAAAGACCCGCCGAGTCCCAGAACCAAGGGCCCCCAGTTAATGCTTTTTGATAATCCTCACTGTCAACAAAAACTACAATGAAGAAACCTTTTGAACAGAGAAGAACCTTGCAGTTGTTGGTCCAGTTAGAGTGAACCCATTTGTAGAGATCTGCTGTGCGTGGCCATAGCCCATTGAACCTGCAAATAATGCCAAATTCGGCAAACAATTGGAACTGCCTGTCCATCGTTGGATGCATTACTTCAATGGAGGGGGTTTCCTCCAGCTTGTCCACCAAAAAAGGTTTTGGAACTTGGGCTGGTGAAGCGGAATTCTTGGTTTTCTGAGCATGGACAGCATCTTTGTAAGAAAACGCTGCTACTGAAGATGACTGTCGAGCCACCCCCCCTCTCAAACGAAGGGAAAGAATGATGGAAGCATTTCTTTGAATGTCGTAAAATGAGAGGGGCAAGAGATCTTCAAGCTGTTTACCTTTGAAGAGGAGCCTTTGAGAAGCAGAAGGAATCCCCATCCTGAGGTCCAGTTTTTGCTTGAGGTCCTGCACGAGATCTGAAGAGCTCACCCACTGAAGCATAGTTTTTCCTGAGAGGAGCTCTATTAAGATCTGGAAAGACTCGGAGTGTTTCGGAAACTGCTGTCCTCTACAAGACTGAGACGAGAGGACGCTGGAACAAGCATAGCTTGCCAGGGGCCCAATCTGTGCCTATTTTTTATATCCCTGCGCTGGGTAGCATGCGGTCTTAGTCACTTGGTGAGGCTTGAGAGGGGGCAGGGCCTCTCTGAAGCTAGCTGCAACACTCTTTGCTGGGCTAAGCAGAGGCAGGACTACCACCGGAGGCCGCTTCTCACGACGATTTCTTAGAGACCAACTCCGAGAGACCATCTCTCTTTGTTGCATTCCGTCGAACACTTGCCACGCATCTTCCTTGCGCAGACATTTTTCAGATGTTCTGAGAACAAGATTTCCTAGAAGCATTTTTGTTTCCAGGCTTCCAATCCTTGAGTGACGCCTGGACAGGGACTGTTTCGAAGGAAAAAAGACATAAAAGGTAGCCCAGCTTCCCGCCCAAAACCTGTTCTAAGGATAGGGAACCGAACAGGGGGTAAACACTGTCATTGAAAACAAAAATGAACCCTCGAGCAGAGGGAGCTCTTGCTGCGCTACTATCAAGAAGCGATTTCCATTCGTGGCCAAGCAAATAACCCTGCGGGGTTTCTGGTAAAAGTCGCTGGTTCTGAGATCTGCCCCTTCGCTGGCATAGACCTGCTCAAGGGCTGAGCTGCGCGTATCCCAAAAGAAGAGCAGGCCAGCCACAGGATCTGAACCTGGGAGAAGAAGCGCCGAGGGGAAGCAACAAGCCTTGGCTGCGCCGTTCTGTGAAGCTCTGGAATGTCCGAAACCCTTAGCTGAGCACGCCATAGTCGCCCAGTCTTCCAACATCTCTTCCTTTTATTTTCACAGCCATTACACATATAATCTAATAAAAAACTATAAAAATAAAACATACATACTCTAATAATTTGTGTTTATAATAATATCAAATATATTTTAGAATTCATAAGATAACAAATATATGAAACATAAGTAAATGTTTAAAAAAACAGACATTGTTATTGATTTATGCAAATTTTGATTGATATAACATGGTTAATTAAAATCATTTTAATTTCTAGTATTTATCATTCTTTTATTTCATAAAAGAAAATTTTATAATAATTGAGGATACCATAAGCTTTATATTTTTAACACTTTTTTCTTTTAATTTATCAATTTTATTTAATAGATTTTAAAATCATTATATTAAATTTAATTATATTAAAATTAATTTTCATAAAAAAAAATTAATTTAAAAAACATACTTTTCATATCTACAAAAATTTTAGATATTATTTTCGTAAACTCATTTCATAAAAATAAGTATTATGTTTTTATATTTATATATTTTTAAAAAACAAATCACAATTATATATATATTTTTTAAAAAAATGTGTCACCCAAAAGAACAAAAGATCCAGTGGAATCGAGAAGCATATAAAGATTAATGAAGTATGCCGGAGAGAGAAATAAAAGATGTTGACATAGATAATGCTCTTCATAATGGAGATCCATAATCTTTACTATTTTAATTATTCATTCACTTTAACTTTTTATAAGTTATGAAGTAATTTATGAAGAGCTAATTTGTATAAGTATAATATTCAATGTATATTTAAGAAATGATCTTGTGAGAATGTATATCACCCAACAGACTTTGTGGACAGCGTGATTAGGGTTATAAGTGACCTTTGAAAATGCTTATGCCCATGACATATTTATGTTTGGTTATAAATAAATAATGATTAAGATAAATATTTTTAATAAGATATTATCAAGTCTTTATTATTATAAAGTATAAAGTATATAGATGAGGGGAAAATAAATTATATTATAATTTAAATAAATATTTAAATGTAAAGGCCACTTGAAACATGAGAAGGTTAGGGTTTAGGAAGAGAAGAACAGAATGGCGTTTTTAGGCGTACACCGTAAGGGTTTAGGGTAAAAACCTTAGGATTTACTGCAGTAACTGTTCACAGGCACTTGGAACTGGAATTGACGACTGACAGTCCCTCGGTTTCCGTTGCAGCCACTTCCGCCTCCACCTACCGACGGTAATTGCTAGCAACATGGGCAACTCTATGGATGTCGAGGAGCTTGATTATACCGAGGACCCTTTCCCCGACTGTGTCATTTTCAGAAACCCTAATCTCATCTCACCAGCATCTGGCTCATCTCCCCCGTCCGGTCCTGCTCCGTCATCTTCTTCGTTGGTGGTTTCCTTTCCAGGGCTCAGTACAACACCTCTGTTCATTGGGTCCCTTTCTATTGAGTCTCCTGCTCTGGACTGCCCCCCTTTATCTCCTGGTACTCTCCACTTTCTCTCCGCTAACACGCCTCCCTCACCCTCATTTGACCCTAATCCGTCGACTAACCATCTCCATCCATCTGCTTCGACCATTTTCTCTGCACTGCCTGCAAATCTTCAAGCACCTGAGGCTACAAACTCCCCCATTTCAGCGCACTCTTCGTCAGGTTGCTTTGAAACCCCTTCTGTTAAAGTCAAGCCTGCGACCCACACCTCTTTGGAAGGTTCTCCTGATCCATTGGTAGATCATCCTTCTGCCCCATGCATTGGGAAGCGAAAGACGAAGTGTGTAAAGGCGACCATGAAGGACATAATCATTCGATTTGGTGAGAAATCTGCTATTGGGGAAGTTGCGTTCATGGCAAACATAGTACTAGTCGGACACGTTCGGGGCAGAGCATATTCAGCAGTCAGACTAACCCTATGGGTCCGTGAAATTTGGGGCGGCATGCTTAAGGAACTGCTCGAGGTGCAGGTCTTGCCCAGAGGTTGGTTTGCTCTACACTTCGCAAAAGAAAACTATACGGACCTGGTCCTCCCAAGGTACTGGCACATTGAGATGGCTTGGTACTCCTCAAGAGATGGAGTCCCCTCTTCGACCCAGAGAGGGAGAAAATAGGGGCAGGGCCACTCTGGGTTCACTTGCCAGGGCTTCAACTACAGTACTGGTGCGAGGAGGTTTTCATCAGAATTGGAAATGCCCTTGGCACCTACCTGGACCATGATCAAACTTTCGTGCAATAAAAAAACAAAACCCTTGCTCGCATCCCTGGTTCATTTGGATACTCGTGAGGGGTTGGAAGAGAAAATCACTCTACAATGGGGGGAAATATACCAGGGTGCAGATTTTGGACTATGAAGGAGTTCCCTTCCACTGCAGGAGATGTCATAGAGTGGGGCACATTTTTAAAGACTACCCACTTCATAAGAAACCAGAGGACCCTTTGAAGGCACCTCCTACTTCTACAAGGATTGATTCGCCGGCTCTGAATCGCTCTCCTATTCCGGGTCCTATCCCTCCATTCAGCAACGTCTCCCCGAGGATGGTGGAAGCAGAGCACAGGGCTGTAGCTGAAGCTGCAAAAGCATCGGGTATTTCTCTGACCTCTTACCCTCTGTCAATTGCTATTTGCTCATCTTTTGTTTCATCCACCATAAACACCTCTGTGGCTCATTGCTCTATGGCTACACCTCCTTCCATCGCTACCACTGCGCCATCTTTACACTCTCTATCCACCTCCTCCACCTCTCCATCATCAAACCGGCACTCTACATCTCACAATTACAACCTTCGCTCTCGTACACTACCTGGCAGTTCCCCGTCATTTTTCGCTGGTTTGGGTCTCACCCAACCTGGTTCGATCATCCTTCCATCCCGGGGGAGGAAATCAAACCTCTCCAAAGCCATCAAGCGAGCAGGGGCAAAGGTCGCCTCTAGCAGACAATCCACTCTAGATGGGGTTCTTAGAGCACTGAACACCTTGGGTAGGGTTCCCCCATGAAGTGTCTCTCCAATTGCAGAGGCATGGCTAGTGCCTCCAAGAAACTAGCCTTGCGCAGACTATTTGAGGTAGAGCCTTCCGACATTATCATGCTCCAAGAAACCCTAGGTGAGGTCGATATCGTCACCGGCTCTTTAAGTTCAATAGCTCATGGTTGGAATTTTTTGGCAATAGATGTTGTGGGTCGATCAGGGGGCCTCGCCATTGGATACAATCCTCGTAACATCAGGGTTTTAGCATCCTGGGGTGGCCATGGTTTCGTTGGCATAGACCTTTATTCTGCGGAGTTGGGTATTAACCTAAGGGTTATTAACATTTATGGTCCCTGCCATCAGCGGGAAAATTTCTGGCAACACCTACTTTACCTTTCAATTTTTTCCCCTAATCACATCATCCTAGGAGGTGACTTCAATTTCTCTTTGGGTTTTGGCAAATCTTGGGGGTCAATGGCACAAGTGGACTCTATTACCGGATATATGTCCAACCTTCTAGGACAACACAATTTGGTGGATGTCCCCATGAATAATGCTCTTCCTACTTGGCTGAACAGAAGGGTGGGCGAAGCTGCACTTGCTAGAAGATTAGATAGGTTTCTGATGAAGGTCCCCCTTATGCATCAATTGCATCACTACAAACAATGGGTTGGCTCAGGGGGTATCTCAGACCACTCCCCCATTTATCTGGAGGTTTTTGGGCCTCATCCTAAACCAAAAGCCCCATTTAAATTCAACCATGTATGGCTTCAGGATCCTAAGTACACTAACATGGTCTCGGAATTCTTGGCTGCCAACCCGATTGATAGATATGATTCCTTGACTAAGGGTTTCTGTCACAACCTGTCTCAGCTCAAGCATCTATCTATCCAATGGGAAAAAGAGAAACATCAAAGGGAGGAGTCTCTATTATCACATATTGAATCTGAGCTGAGCATATTGCTTGATGATCGAAACCTGGGTTTTGCTTCAGTGATCGACAAATCTCACCTGATTGAGCTTGAAAACCAAAAGGCTAGGATCTTGAAGGAGAAAGAGGAATCTTGGTGTCTCAGAAGCAGAGCTATATGGTTAAAAGCAAGTGATGACAACACAAGATTCTCTTAGAATTTTGCAAAAGGTAGAAAAGTATCAAACACTATATGGAACTTACCCCTACCTGATGGGGGAGTTGCTGATACTTTCAACAAACTCTCCCATCTTAGCACCTCACATTTTAGGAATCTCTTCAAAAACCCTCCAGGGTCAAATCTAGCTGATATTATCAATGTGGCTAGACATTTTCCCAGATTTGTAAATGATGATGAGGCTAAGGAGCTAACCGGTCCTGTTACTGCAAGTGAATTGGAAGGAACGTTGAAATGGTTCAAAAAGGACAAGAGTCTTGGACTGGACGGGTGGATGATAGAATTCTATCTCGCCTTCTATGAACTATTGGGGAACGATCTATTAAAAGTTGTGGAAGAATGTAGATTGTTCGGATCACTTTATAATGCTATTAATTCGACCTTTATTGCCCTTATTCCGAAATCCGATACTCCTTCCTCTTTCAATGACTACAGGCCTATCTCATTATGCAATTGTTTGTATAAAATCATTTCCAAGGTCATTGCTAATTGTCTTTGGCCCATTATTTCTCGACATATTATACCCTAGCAATTTGTTTCTTGAGCACCACCAGATACATGAAGCCATTGGCTTAGCCCAAGAGGCCATCCACTCGATATGGACTAAACACCTTAAGGGCATCATCCTAAAGATCGATTTGGCAACAACATTTGACTGTGTCAGCTGGCTCTACATTAAGATGCTTCTCATTCACCTGGGCTTCCCCCATGATTTCATTACTTGGATTATGGCCTGCATTACCTCCCCTATCTACAGTGTCCTTCTCAATGGATCTGCCTCCCATTTCTTTCATGCTGAGAGGGGACTCAGACAAGGCTGCCCACTTCCCCCCTTCTCTTTCTGATTGTCATGGATGGGCTTAGTCGTTTCCTAGCCTTTGCCAAAAGAGATAGCAGCCTATGAGACCTTAAGATAACTGACTCCTATTTCCTTACTCACCTTCTGTTTGTGGACGATGTTCTCATATTCCTGGATGGGAGCATTCAGGACTCTCTCAAATTTTCCAAAATTCTCTCTCTCTTCTCGTCAGCTACATGTATGCAGGAAAATCATGCAAAATCTACCATTACCCTTGCCCTCACTTCCATCTAGGAGTCACAACTCGCACAACAACATTTCCCTTATTGCATCATACCCCTGGATAGGGGTTTCAAATACTTGGGATTCTGGATAAAGCCTCTTAGCCAGAAAATTGCAGATTGGGTTTGGCTTGTCACCAAACTAGAAAAAAGGCTTTCAATCTGGAGTCATAGATACTTATCCAGGGCCGGCAGATTAGTGCTCATCAAATCAGTTCTTGAGGCCACCCCTGTATTTTGGATGGCACTTGCATGGATCCCCAGGAACATTCTGGCCCGATTACAACAACTTTGTTGTAGATATCTTTGGAATGGCCACCAAGAAAAAAAGATTTTTGCTTGGGTCATCTGGAATAAGATAGCCTTACCTAAAAAATGGGGAGGATGGGGACTAAAAGACCTTCCCTTTTTTGCACAAGCACTGGCTATAAAAATGGGCTGGACTCTATTGACTGGACATAATATATGGACTTCAATTTCTTATCACAAGTAGATTTACCCACATCAAATTATGGACTGGGTCCATTTTCCAAGTTGGCCTAAACTGGTATTTCAACTGTATGGAAGGCTCTCCTACACTCCCTACCTAGCATCAGGGAAAACCTTGTTTGGAGAATAAATGATGGATCAAAGGCTTGCATTGGTTTGGATCCCTGGACTGGAGGAGGAGGTAGATTTCAGCTATCAAGAGATCTCATTCAACATCTTCATTCTCATGAGATCAAGGTTATAGTACACATAGTGACCCACAAAACACCAACATTTTCTCTCAAGGTTGGAAATCTGCCCAGTAGCTTGATTTACCCCCTCAGTGGCAGCAGGAATGGAAAGAATACATTAATGCATTATGTGAATCACATATCAGGATTAAAGAAGGACCTGATGAACTCATCTAGTGTCTAGCTGAAAATGGCATTTATACTCCAAAGACTAGATACATCAACCTGATCTCTCACAAACAGCTAGAGCAGACTATATTTTGGTGGAAGAGTATCTGGAAATCAATATCGCCACCAAGAACCAGACTTTTCTTTTGGTGTATTCTGAGAGATAAAGTTCCCATGGGAGAGTCTCTCACTCATCGATCCTTCCATGGCCATCACTGGTGTGTCTTATGTAAGAATTCATCTGAATCGACATTGCATTTATTCCTCAAATGCACTTCCCTGATCAATCTTTGGCAAAATATATCCACTTCCATTCATTTTTCTGGGCACTAGGAGGGTGAAAACATTGGACAAGCATGGGAAAATTGGTGCAATCATCATCATGGCACAAAATTACAATGTCTCCCCTTAATCATCAGCTGGCATCTATGGCTGGCCCGAAACCGAGTTATATTTGATAACAGACCTGTTTGCTGGCCACATATCGTAGCTCATATTATATCTGCCTATAATGAGTTGCTTGAGCCTCAACATCCTCAGCCCTGGAGGCCTCATGATCCTGCACCTATAGGTAAAAATTCTCCTTGGGCTTTCTTTGATGGTGCTGCACAACACCATGGATGTGGCGGTGGTTTCATTCTATACATAAATGAACAACATTATTACAAAGTTAAGATGGGCCTGGGGGAAGGAACAAACAATTTTGCAAAGCTCATTACTATCCGACATCTTCTGCATTTTTCATTGGGTCATAATTGCATGAGTCTAAATATATATGGTGACTCAAAGATCATAGTAAATTGGTTCAATAATATTACTGTTTGTCACTCTCATACACTCAGTATTATTTTGGATGAAGTAATTATGTTCAAGACACAGTTTAACACTATCTCATGTAATCATATTTAGAGGGAACATAACCGCTGTGCTGACGGGCTTTCCAAGGAGGCCAAAACACTTCCCCGAGGAGAGTGGATGATATAGGAATAGCGAGGTCCAAATGAATATCGCTACTACCACCGGCCTTATATTGATCAGATCTACCAAAGGGTAGAGAGCCCTTAGATTTTAGACTATTTTTGTAGATTTTAAATTTTTGATGTACATGCTTGGCTCAAACTCTGTATATATTTTTTATACATAGGCTCTATATTTAGCATATTTAAGTAGATATTATCAGCAAGACATTGCCTTGCATGGCATATGTGGAACTACCATAGATGACAACCATATAAACAGACTCTTTTTTATGACTGAACACCCTGCGTGGTGATGAAAGCTCAAGAAGCACACATTTTTTTGACAAACTGAGATTTTTGACAATGCCCTTAGTGGCAAGAATGATACAACATATGCTAAAAGCATCTACAACATGTAATTTTTCAAATTAATGAAAGATTACGATTTTTCTAGTGGAAAAAATAGAAAATATTTTAATGTAAATGGTTAAGATGAATATTTTTTTAGCAAGATTTTCCAATCATGTTTTTGGAAAAAAATAAATATATTTTCTTATCATTAATTATGTTCTCTTAACTTAAAAGTAACCCCAACAGCTTGACATATAATTTTAAAAACGCTCTCCTAGCTTAAAAGTAACCAAGCAAAGTAACGCCAACACCTTGACATACAATTTTAAAAATTATACATTTTGTAATTATAAAAATTCTATTGCCATGGTTGGTTAGAGCACATTGAGTAAGAAGTACCAAATAATGCTTATTTGGTTGTACAATGTTTACTATGGTTACATAAAACTTGTTTTTTTAAAGAAATAGTATTTGCTCAAGTATAAAAGGACTGATCAAAAGTTAGAAAATATTTTTTTGGTGAAATTATAAATGTGAGATACCATACAAAACACATTCATAAAAGAGAAATGTTCAAATAATTAAATACTCAATTGGGGAAAGCTTTCTATGACTTATTATTGTCTTGGATATAGCCTAAGGTATTAATTCAAACAATTTTAGTCAATGTTGTTGGGTACACTAGCCTATGTAGATGGATTTTCTAAAGTGTCATCCATGAATAAGGGGAAGCATTCCTTGGGTATCTCCACAAGGTTTTCTTCAAAAAAAGGTTAACCTTGGCTATGGTGTTAGCATTCCTTTTGGTCTTAGTGTGCCAATGTGTCCCTCTACTTGGAACATGCCATTCTCTTTTGTATTTGTTGTGTTTAAGAAAGGCCACCCTATGCCAAGTATATCTTGCATTAAGATGTTTGATCTACATGTGATATCATCTTGTGCATGTCATGTGTATCTATTGTAACTACCATAACTAACTTTGCATTGTATATACAAAATGGGATTCACACTAGATCTTAATTGGTTTTTGTGTTGAACATTGTACATGAAGGACAACAATTATATTAGATTCTAGTGACATGTTTTAGGTACATTATGATGTATGTCTCTATTTAAGTTGGTTGTGAAAAAAATTATTCATGTGCCTTCCCTTCAATTGGATGTAATGATGATTATATGAATGCTTATAATTTATGTTCTGTGATATGAATGACAAATGTATTTAAAGGTTATGTCAATTTTATCTTTTCTTAATCATTTTGGGGTTTGGAAATAACATTTTCGTATGCTTCAAGTGAGATTTTGTTTTCTTGAGTAGTGAAAATCCTAGTACCTATCAAAATCAACTGAAATACACTAAAATTGATGATGTTTGGGGCTTTCCAGTCTAATCAACGAACCAAACCAATTTTCACCTATTTGTCCCAAATAAAAAAAAATTGGTCAAAATCTATAGATTTGGGATAAAACCAAATTGGTCAAACCACATAATCACACTAACTCAGTGTTTGTTAGCCCATTTTCAAAATTCGAACAAAGTACAAAATTTCAAAGGAATGGAAAACTTTCCATACTATGGTAGGATAAGGTAGGTTGCATGATCATAAGAAGACATGTGGGTGGAAAAATCTGTGTGGACAATGTGACCACTTATCACATCGAGGTTGAAAGTGATAAGTGCCTATAGGAAGCACCACATGGATAAAATATCCACATTAGCCAAGAATCTCTACATCATCAAGGGAATATTCCAAGAATTTTTGCATGGGTTTAAAGGAGTTTGAGGTGTTCAAGAAGGTCAATTGAAGGATTGGTCTCAATCCCCTAATCGATACCCTTGCTCACATATTTAGTGTTCAATGGAATTAAGTGATTGATCGGGCTCAACGACCCCATTAGGTGTTGAAAATGAAATCAGAAAATCCTAATTTAATTTTGTCCTTGAATTAAATTAGGGATAAAATTATAATTCCACATCACAAGGCAACTTGTATGAGTTAACTAAGTTAAATTGAATTAGTTGGCTCAATTAATTCAAGTTGAGGGTCTAACTTGAGTCATGTAGAGTGTCTCTTACATTATAGGAGCCCTGGTTGAGTTTATTTTGAGTTGTAATTAATTAATTCAGTTTAACTGAGTTAAAGTCAATTAAACTAGTTCTAATTCATGGAGGAACTAGTAGGAGGTCAGACAATGGGGTGTTGCTTCATGTCTTCAACCAATTAATTGATGATTCAATCATAAATAATTCATGCATGTCAGATATGAGAGTTACCTAGTTGAGATTGAAGTTCGAAGAAAATGTACTATAAGTTATATAATCATTTGAATTGTATAGGTGGTGCATGCAGTCAGAGGAAGGCCTATGAGGGTTGCACAATTCATATTGCGGAATTTCCCTAATTAATAGGGGGCTAATTCCCAAGGAAATAGCACAAGGTAATAGGGACTTGGGCAAGCAGAAATTTGGTTAAGTATTGGCCTAGGCTTGTCTAGGAAGTAGTGAGATAGATAGAGATAATGCAGAGGTTACTCGGGCTTGAGCAAAGCATTGTAATCTTCTCATATTTTCTGACTAATGCAATATATAGATGGAAAAGGGTTTTAGTTGTGGCTTTCCCCAGGAAATCATTGTGTAATATGTTGATTTAATTCTTTCTCTTGTATGCTTCATGATTCCACGATTGTCTAATTGTTTTAGTTGATTAGTAGAGTAGATTCAATTCCATTGTTTTAGTAAATTACAATTAACAGTTTGAATCTACAAGGAGTTTCTACATGGTATTAGAGCAGAAATCACTCTAGAAGAGGAGAATATGAGTTTGTATTTTGCAGGTAAAATCGAATTTGCAGTATCATTCTTCAGAGCCAACATGATGTCGTTCTATGTATTGAGACTCGAATATGCCCTTGAGGGTAGTTTGAATTATATTTCTTGGAAGGACATGATGGAGGTAGTGTTGGAAGACAATGGGCTAAAGGAATTCATAGAAAAAAATATTTCTAAGCCTCCATCAACTGATGCTCAAGTTCTGGTAGAGTGGATAAAATGTGCTGCAAAGGCGAGAAGGATCATACTAGAAGGAGTTCGAGATCATATTGTCTCAAACCTCCATGGGAAGGAGATTCCATATGCAATGTGGAAGGCCTTGGAAGACCTATTTCAGAACAAAAGTGACCACAGGAAGCCGACGTTGAAGGACAAGCTCAGGAAAATCAAGATGGAGAAGGAGGACACAATACTAAAGTACTTGACCAAGTTCACCGAATGTTGGGATGAGCTTGGAAGTGTTGGTGTTACATTTTCTGAATAGGATTTGGTCAATCTAACACTTCTAGGCCTTCCCAAGAGCTAGAATAGCTACCAAGATTCAGTAAATGGGAGGGAGAAGCTACCAGAGTTAGAGTGTTTGTGGTCTGACTTGGTGCAAGAAGAGATTCGGCATAACACCATAGATGGATCCCCATCCAAGCATGATGATGAGGATAATTGTGCCTTATTTGAAAAGGTAAAGAAAGGGAAAGGGAAGCCATCCCATTCCAAATCAGATTCTAGTCAGGGTGGCAAGAAGAAGGACTTGTCAAAGATTAAATGTTTTCACTGTCATGAGATGGAACATTATGCCACGAAGTGTTTGCAAAAGAACGTCGACAAGAAGCCCTCAGGAGGAGTGACATGTGTAGATTTTACTTCATAATTCAAGTTGGATTTTAGCCTCATTTCTTGCATGGTGACATCGGTGATAGGTAGTGTGTGGTATCTGGATAGTGGAGCCTCATTCCATATGAATGACAACAAATAATTCTTCAGTGACTTGGAGGATAAGTACCTCTAGATGCTCATCGAAATGGGAGATGATGGAAGGTATAGCACAACCGACATCGATACTTTTAATTTTCAGAGGGAGTCTGGTTCTCCTCTCACATTAAAATATTTCATGTATGTTTTGGGTCTGAAGAAGAATTTGGTTTCAGTTTCTATGTTGGAGGACCATGGCTACGATGTGATATTTAGAAAAGGAAAGGCTTTCCTCAATCTCATAGCCTCAGGAAAAGTGAAGTGGATTAGGGTTTGGGTGAAGAACCTATACAATTTGGAGGTAGAAGACCATGCTGCTTTGAGCACAAAAGCAGAGAAGGTGCAAACATGAGACATCGGTGAATTTTGGCATAGAAGATTCGGTCACTTGCACCACAGAGCTTTGAAGATCATGTAACAAATTTCTACAGGACTTACCAAGGGTGCACTAGAGCAGAGAGATACATGCAAAGGGTATACATTGGGGAAGTACACCAAAGCCACCTTTCATGATAAGGATAGTTGAGTGCAAGCGATCCTTGAAAGAGTTCACTCATATATGTGTGGACCATTATTGATAGCCTCTAGAGCCAAGCACATGTGTTATGTAATATTTGTAAATCATTCTCACGTAAGTGTTTTATTTTCTTCATGTATAAGAAAGATCAGATGTTCTCTCAATTTTGTAAATTTTGGCACTTGTTGAGAAAGACACTAGCAGAAAAGTGAAGGCTCTCAAGAGAAATAACAATGGATAATATGTGGCGAAAGAATTCAATAACTTCAGTGCATCAGAAGGCATTTGATGGGAGTTAATAGAACCCCATAACCCACAATAGAATGGGGTGGCTAAAAGGATGAAAAGTATTATGGGAGTTGCACGAGCAATGTTACATGATGAGGGCCTACCGTTGCACTTGTGGGCTGAAGCATGCAACACAACTGTATATGTGCACAACCTGAGTCCTCATCAGATTATCGGGATGATTACACCAGAATAAGCTTTTTCAGGTAAAAAACCAGATGTGGCACACTTCAGTATCTTTGGTTAATCAGTTTACTGTCATGTTACAAAGGATGCAAGGAAAAAGCTAGAGTCAACAGTTGAGTTGGCCATATTTGTGGGGTATACTAATACACCTCACAACTATCGGGTGTAATTTCCATCTCATAGGATGAAGTTCATTCATAGAGATGTGAAGTTTGATGAAGAGAAGGCCATGAGATGTTTCGTTGAGAGGGATATTTAGTTACTGTTGGGGCAAAGTGATTTCCTATCATTTAATTTGTCAACCCAGGGGTTTCGTAAACTTATGAAGCATGCATGCACTGTATGTGCTAGAAATTGTCTTTCAGTTTAGATCAATCTAACTACAAAATAATGAAAACCAGTTCATCTAATCTATGAAATCAAATAATGAAAATGAAATTCAACTAACCTATGAAATAAAAAACAACTAATGTACACTTAGTTACTCCAGCATTCAATTATGAAGTGTTACCTTCTTGAGATGATGTGTAAGCAACTATTTATATTTTAAATTCTTTTGTCCTAGAAAAACAAGTGAAGTGTGAAAAAAATAACTCAGTAATTGCATGAATTAAATATTCAATCATTCAATCTTGAAATATGATTAAATCAATTTCTTAAAATGATCTTTAGGAATATCAGTTAATGCAATTAAATGAGGATCTTAAAAGCAAATATAAAAGCATGAAAAAGTAAAGTTCAATGATTGCATAGGTTGAACATTCAATCACCCAATTTGAAGTCACCTTCTTGGCCTGATCCTTTATTCAATTATACAATGAATTGATGGTTTGATCTAAGAAATTAAATAACAGAACATGAAAGGAAACTAAATAACTATGAACCCTTGCCTCAAACTTAATCCAATTAGAAAATACATAAATCTTCCCTATTGAAATGTTTTTAGAAAAGCAAAGATTATATAGTCATTCTAAAATTAATACTAAGAAAGCAAATGAACTTTAATCTATGAAGCAATTAAATCTCACAACCATTAGATGGCCATTCCAATAGTTTATGAAGATGGCAAGTGAAAAAGCTCCATATGCAAGCAAAACTAAATCTTCAAATCTCCAAGTATGAGCTCCAAATTCTCTATTAAAAACATAAGCATTTCTCCAACTTTACACATGCCTTTCAAAAGAGAAGGCTCTCCTATTTATACAAAAACATAAGAATCTACCCTATTTAATGAAGATCCACTAAAATCGCATATAGTTACAACCAAATAGCTCATAATGAGACACATACCCCCTAAGTGTTTCATAGAGTTCTAATCCAGATAGGAAACATATCCTTCTTTTACCTTTATCCAAATCTCCTTTGAAGGGAATTCGAATTTGAGCATTGGAGGCCACATAAGGGTGCTTTGGAAGCTTCTAAATAACCTACACATGTCATGAAACTCAAGCCACATATATAGATACATGAAACCATGTTAATTTCCTAGTTTTTAATCATAAATTCACTTTAAACACATAAAATAAATAACTTTGGTAAATAAAGATCCTAACCCATATATTTATGAAAATGGTGGCTAATGAAAGGTTATATGGTTATGGAGTTACAACATGTGAGTGAAATGTGAGTGAAATGTGAGTGGATGTCATTTTGAAGACATTTTGAAGGCCCAACATACCCCCCAAATAGAGTAATTGCATGTCCTCATGCTAATATTGCAATAATTCATTTGATTTTCTTGCAACATCTTTTCTTTTTAATGAACTTGGCTTATATCATATGTCCTTAAACTTTGCATTTGACGATTTTATTTATTTTTGCAAAGTATTCCTTGTCATACATTGAATTGCAACATGTTTGGTTGGTTCTTGTGTTTGAACCAAATTATAATTGGTATTGGTTCTTGTGTTTCAATACCTTGTTTCTTTTTGTTGCAGCAAGATTCATTGAACATATTTAAGAATGCATCTTTAAAATAAGCCATATAGTGTGCTCATAATTTAGGCATTATTTGCAAATCATATAACTTTTTGAACCATAATCCAATCATAACTGATTAGGACAAGTATGTTAGGATGAAATGAAAATGTGTGATGGTGTATGATATATGAATATGAAATGATGTCCCTTCCCCCTAACTAAAGATATGACAATGTGAAAGAGGAAGTGAGGAATTTCCCAAAGTTACAATTTAAGTATTTTAAAGAATTGCATGACTAAAAATTAGAAAACCATATACCTTCACTTACCTTCAATGTGCATGAGTTATGGAAATTGAAGAGTGTGGCTGCTTCTGGATCATGGAAGGAAATGTAGAATTCATCTGCTTCTTGGTTGCATAAATGGTGGATGAGGTTGTGGAGTGGATTCTTTATTTCTGCCGCTAAATCTGTTGTATTTGCTGCAAAATGCTGAAATGATATAGTTTTCAATCGTTATAAAACTGATGGTACAGTTCTAGTCACGTGAATAAATGTGTCGGTGTTGAGCATGAAGAGAGGTCATTGGATTATTGACCATTGATGAATGTCGTTAACCAATGCGAGGCAAGATCACCATTAATATCAATGAGTGCCAAGGTACCTAAGTACATCTTGCGAAGGGAAAATAAATGAGCCGATGTCGAACCACTTGCAAGATCCAATGATCAAGGGCATTGATGTATTCCCATGATTGTTGGCGAGAGAACCTGTCATTAAGGCATACAAGCCTCAAGGTGCTAATGAGGACTCTAGCCTTGAACCTAAATAATGTGTCGATGTTGATAGGCCAAGGTTTGTTAGAAGGAAGGCCTTAAGGAATCCTCCATCATCTAACACGAGCATGAAACAATGATTTTGAAGGACTATGAATGGAAAATTTTGCAGTGGATCAAGGTTTATTTAACGGAAAGGAAAATGACAAGTGAATGGAAAGTAAAAGGACAAGTCAACATGTAAGTGAGTTGAATGTCTTTATGAAAATGGGTTATGAGTTAGTGAAAGCAAGGCAGGAAAATATAGTTTCTATGAATAAAAATGAGCAGTGAAAGAAAATAAGATGAGAATTTTATTGATTGATTAAGTGAAATGCAATGCGACTGCAAAGGAAATGAGATGAAGGTTTTATTGACTGAAGGAGTATGGATGCAATGGAAACACTGACATCTGAAAGGCTTGCAATTGCTAGATCTGATATGCATTAGCATGTTCTCATGCATTGATGTTTCATCTTTGTTGCTGCTCTAATCATTTTCTTGTGAAATAAATGTGGTCTTTGAGAGACACTATTTGCTTATGGTCATCTGTTCTTCCTCCTGGAACTTGCAAAAAACTAGTACTTCTCCAATGGATTGTAAAGTTATCAAAATAGAATGGTGATCAATTTCTCTGTTAATGACATTTACATAAAAAAAAATAAGAATCAGTACTATTAAACAAATTCATGAAAGAAAACCAAGAGAGTTTATACCTGTGTCGAAAGTAGTGCCTCAAGTTACCGGTTGTTTCTTTTCAGAAATTTATTCATTCTTTTAGAGTTTCAAAATCTAATAATAGCTTCCTTATTTTTTATATCTCATCGAGATCTTTCCAACGACGCTTGAATCATCGAATTCCGATGTCGTATGAGAAAGTTAAACTGTTTTGAAATTTTTATGAAACATTGAAAATTGTGATGTAAAATGTGGCATGGGAACATGATGCTATAGTGAAAGATGATGTAAACAGATGAAATAGTTAGAATGCATTGTTTGAAAAATAAATCATTGAGTTAAATGCATAGTTGCAGAATTGTTTTCTAGCTGCAAAATTGTCGATTAGCTGCAGAATTATTGTTCAGCTGCAGAACGTGCACAATTTCTGTAGCTAAAATCCTAAACAAATAACCTAAGTTAGTAAATAACCAAAAATGAATTCAAAGAGAAAGAAACAATGTTGTGGTTTACTGGAGCCAAAATCTAGTGATAATTGCAATGCCTCTTTCAATTTTTATTTTTTTTAATTTTCTTTATCAAAAAGAAATTATAATAAACAAAATGTTTTTTTTTTTTAAATATTTTTTTTTAATTTTCTTTATCAAAAGGAAATTATAATAAAGAAAATGATTTTTGTTTTGTTTTTGTTTTTGGTTTTTTAATCATGAGACACATAGGGAATGAGACACATATGTGTCTAAAATCAACTTTATTAAATCAGATTAGACTCTTAGACCTCATGCCATCTGAAGCAGAGTTTGTTATTCACTTGGATTCTTTTAAAATTAAATTTATTAAATCTATTTGGACTCTTAGGCCACATGCCATGTGGAGCAGAGTTTGTTATTCACTTAGAATTTTTTGCTTTCAACTTGCCATGTTAAAACAGTTCAAAACAAATCGTTTTTCCCTCACGTAATCTTCAAAATGGAGCTCTGAAGAACCCTGAATTTATCCCAAATGGTTAAGAATCCGAGCAAACGATTTTTGGGTTATTAAATTCATCCCGTTCCCAAAAAACCTATATCCCAGTTTTTTCAGATTCACCTTGGTTTTCTCAGAAAATTTGTTTTAAAATTGGGTGTCAAGATAGTTTATGCTTTCTAGCAATTACATTTTTTGCAAAAATCAATTTTGGCTTTCTCCTAAAAGGTTGCAAAATCTAGGAAACCATTCACAGGTTACCTAATTCCCCTGTTCTAGAAAAAATCCATGTCTCAGGTTTTTCAGATTCGCCCTGTTTGCTCAGAAAATTTGTTTTAAAATCGGGTGTCTATTCTGCTGCGTTTTCTAGAAATGTTCCCATGATTTTTTATTTGCAGGTTTTGAAGGTTGGGCTTGTGGCTGCATGGATGTCTTCTAGCAAAGGAAAAGAGAATATATAACTCTTGCATTATAGAGGTAAGGATTTTTGCACATGGATTTGCAAGTCTTATAATAGCTAAATAATTTTTATGATATACTAACAAAACAATTTCTTTTTCTAATCCTCCAGGTCACACGAAGTGCAGAAGGAGAGCATACTTGAGAGATTTATTTTGTTAGCATAGTCAAGATTTTGTTAATCTATTCCTCTGTAAATTTTGCAAAAATAAAATGAAAAATCTTGATCTCATACCTTAAATTATCGTTTGTGATCTTCGCTTGCGCTCTTTGTTCTCAACCATTTGTTTTATTACAAAATTTTCCTACCAAGGGTTAGTAGATGGGTGGTTCTTACTACGCCATAAAACATCAAATTTATGCTAAAAAAAGAAAATTATTTTTCCTATCTATCTAAAAACTATTTTATTTATTTATTTTTATTTTTATTTTTTAAGTATATTCATGCTTCCAATGAAGCCATTTACGGATTAGAATTCTTGAAATGCTCATATCCCAACTTGAAAAATGTACCTGATTGTTTATAAGGATATGCGAAATCGACTTGACCTTTCAATTTTCTGCAAGGATCTCTTGAAGAATGGATGAATATTGTGGTGTATCCACTTTTTGATACCATTCCTCAATGTAGTCTTTGGGCTGCATTTTAGATCCTATGTCCATAATTGGTTAGTAAAAACAAAAACAAATAAAATACACTCTAAACTGAAAGCTAGTTCCTATGCACACTTCCCCGGTAATGACGCCAAAATGTTGGGGAAAAGTGATTGCCTATCATTTAATTTGTCAACCCAGAGGTTTCGTAAACTTGTGAAGTATACGTGCACTGTATGTGCAAAAAATTGTCTTTCAGTTTAGATCAATCTAACTACAAAATAATGAAAACTAGTTCATCTAATCTTTGAAATCAAATAATGAAAATGAAATTCAAATAACCTATGAAATCAAAAATAGCTAATGTATAATTAGTTACTCCAGCATTCAATTATGAAGTGTTACCTTCTTGAGATGATGTGTAAGCAACTATTTATACTTTAACTTCTGATGTCCTAGAAAAACAAGTAAAATGTGCAGAAAATAACTCAGTAATTGCACGTATTAAATATTCAATCATTCAATCTTGAAATATGATTAAATCATTTTCTTAAAATGATCTTTAGGAATATCAGTTAATGCAATTAGATGAGGATCTTAAAAGCAAATATAAAAGCATGAAAAAGTAAAGCTCAATGATTGCATAGGTTGAACTTTCAGTCACTCAATTTGAAGTCACCTTCTTGGTCTGATCCTTTACTCAATTATACAATGAATTGATGTGATCTAGGAAAGTAAATAATAGAACATGAAAGGAAACTAAATAACTATGAGCCCTTGCCTCAAACTTAATCCAATTAGAAAATACATAAATCTTCCCTATTGAAATGTTTTTAGAAAAGAAAAGATTACATAGTCATTCTAAAACTAATACTAAGAAAGCAAATAAACTTTAATCTATAAAAGCAATTAAATCTCAAAATCATTAGATGGCCATTACAATGGTGTATGAGGATGGCAAGTGAAGAAGCTCCATATGCAAGCAAAACTAAATCTTCAAATCTCCAAGTATGAGCTCCAAATTCTCTGTTAAAAACATGAGCATTTCTCCAACTTCACACATGCCTTTCAAAAGAGAAGGCTTTCCTATTTATATAAAAACATAAGAAGCTACCCTATTTAATTAAGATCCACTAAAATCTCATATAGTTACAACCAAATAGCTCATAATGAGACACATACCCCCTAAGTGACTCATAGAGTTCTAATCCAAATAGGACACATATCTTTCTTTGACCTTTATCCAAATCTCCTTTGAAGGGAATTCGAATTTGAGCATTGGAGGCCACATAAGGGTGCCTTGGAAGCTTCCAAGTAACCTACACATGTCATGAAACTCAAGCCACATATATAGATACATGAAACCATGTTAATTTCTTAGATTTTAATCATAAATTCACTTTAAACACATAAAATAAATAACTTTGGTAAATAAGGATCCTAACAAATATATTTATGAAAATGGTGTCTAATGAAAGGTTATATGGTTATGGAGTTGCGACATGTGAGTGAAATGGTGACGATAAAGGTGAAAGTGGATGTCATTTTGAAGGCCCAATAGTTACATGCAGATGAGGAGATTTTAGCTCCAGAAGAAGAACCTCAGGATGATGTGGATAAACCACATGGAGAAGAGAAAAAAGTGGAAGCACCCACTCATCCAGAGACTTCCAGAGATGGAAGGAAGTGCACCAGAGAGGCTAATAGATTGATGCATGATGCTAGAGATAATGTGGGAGCACCCACATCATAGTATAGGTAGAGGAGGTCACCGGATCAGTACAATGGATACATGGATCTGATGAGTAGAGTGTGGAAATTGAGCCATCCTTATTTGAGGAAGAAGTGCAAAAAACAATATGGGTTAATGCCATGGTAGAGGAGTATGATTCCATTATCAGAAATAGTGTCTGGGAAGTAGTCCCAAGACTAGAAAACAAGTTAGTGGTGAGTTCCAGATGGATTTACAAGGTAAAGAAAACAATAGATGGGAGTGTGGAGAAACAAAAGGCCATATTTTTGGCCAAAGGGTTCTCTTTGGTGGAGGGAACTGTTTACAAGGAGACCTTTTCTCCAGTGTCAAGGCACTCTTCAATCATATCTATTTTATCACTTTTTGCGTAGATGGGATGGAATATACATAACATGGATGTGAAGACAACATCTTCAATGGAGTGATTGAGGAAGAGGTGTACATTGAGAAACCAGAAGGATTTGAGACCTTCAATAGAGAGTTGCATGTGTGCAGACTTAAGTGAGTGCTGTATGGATTAAAAAAAATAACCTCGTGCTTGGTACACTAGGATTTACAACTATTTCACTAGGTCGGGCTTCACCAAAAGTAAAGAAAATGCAAACCTTTATCATATTGTGGTTGAAGGTAAATTATTGATTATAGTATTATATATCGATGATTTAATTCTAACAGGTGATGAGAAGCTGGTCAAATATTACAAAGAGGATATTGTAAGAGAATTCAAGATGAAGGACCTAGGGCTCATTCATTATTTCCTTGGTATGGAAGTATGGCAAGGGGATGAGGAACTGTTCGTTTCTCAAGGAAAGTATGGAAATGAGATACTAAAGAAGTTCCACATGGAGAGTAGCAAACCCATGGAGACTCCTCTAGTAGGAAATTGGAGGAAGGAAGATGCTACTTCAGGTGAAGTAGTGGAGGCTACTATTTATAGGTAGCTCGTGGATTCACTTATGTATTTGGTGAACACACAAATGGACATATGTTTTGTAGTTAACCAACTCAATCAAGAAATGGTTAATCCAACCAAAATATATTGGAAAAAAGATAAACATGTGTTGAGATAACTCAAAGGCACCACTCAATTTGGTCTTTGGTACATACAGACAGAGAGTTAAGCTACAAGGCTTCACAGATGCATATTGGGCTATCTGGAAAGAAGAACACATCAGGGGGAATCTTCAGTTTTGGGTCAACAATAGTTTCTTGGTACAACAGGAAGCAGAGATCAGTTGTACTCAATTCGGCAGAAGCAGAGTACATGGCTGATAGTCAAGCAACTTGTGAGGATATCTAGATGAGGAAGATCCTTGTTGGGTTATTTTGTCAGCAGCTGGATCCTACCGTGATTTATTGTGACAACCATAGTTGTATCAAACTCTCTGAGAATCTAGTTTTTCATGATCGGTCCAAGCATATCAGCAACATGTATCACCATCTACGAGATTATGTGCAGAGGAAAATCACGTTGTTGGAGTACATTCCAGCAAAGGAACATGATGCAGACATCTTGACTAAGGCACCGTCAAGAGGAAAATTTGAGTTCCATAGAGGTAGGATTGGGGTATCCGATAATCCCTTTCTTATTGAGGGGGACTGTTGAAAATGCAACAAGAAAATTCTAATTTAATTTTGTCCTTGAATTAAATTAGGAATAAAATTGTAAGGCTTATGAGGATTGCACAATCCATGTTGAGGAATTTCCCTAATTAATAGGGGGCTAATTCGCAAGGAAACAATGCAAGGAAATAGGGACTCGAGCAAGAAGAAAATTGGTTAATTATTTTCCTAGGCTTGTCTAGGAAGCATTGAGATAGATAGATATAGTGCAGAGGTTGCTTAGGCTTGAGTAAAACATTACAATCTTCTCATATTTTCTGACTAATGCAATATACAAATATCAGGGTCTTTTAGCTCTGGCTTTCCCCATGAAATCATTGTGTAATGTGTTGATTGAATTATTTCTCTTGTATGCTTCGTGATTTCGTGATCATTTAATTGTTTTCGCTGATGAGTAGAGTAGATTCAAGTCTATTGTTTTAATAAATTACAATTAGAAGTTTAAATAACCGGATCATCTTTAGTGATGCATGATACCCATAATTGTAAGCACACGCAACCAAATTCAAATAATATTCCCATGTAACACCCATTTTTAATCCCCCAAATTTCTTAATATGTAGTTAAGACTAATAATGTTGGATGACCAACATGTATACTTTAACAAATTTATTTTGATGTTTGAATGTATATATAAGGGGATATATAACATAGATCTTAATGTCTGAAAGGGAAGGTTTTCAAAGGGTAAAAGTTGTAAGGGGGAATTTGGGAAATTTCCTATCTACCTAAATTACTTGTCATAGATATCTGATTGGGCATTTGAACTACCTAATTACCATCGGTTGTGAGAAGAATTGGTGGGGGGCTGGTACTAAACTACTCTAAGTTGTAGGTTTTATTTATGTACAATTAATTGATTGATCCAGGAGGATCTTGATACATTTTCCTAAGAGTCCCACGTCGAAGGTAAGTTCATTGAATCCTACGTTATGAGAAGTTTAAATTTGAATGTAAAAGGTTAAATGCTTCATGTGGATGTACTCATATATTTGAATTTTAAAATTGTAAAATAGAAATTGATTTTATGAGAGTTTTCTCCTCAAAATTAGTTTCTAATCTCAAGTTGGAAGTTGAGACTTTCATGGGATTTTTTCCCTTAAAAATGTGGATAAGGTTCTTGATATGTGGATTTGAAAGATTTTCTCCTCAAGAATCTCATAAGATTATCTTTTAATGGATCTAGAGATTTATTCTCTCCTTGGAATGTGGATCTAGACAGGTATTCTCTCCTTTATTTATGGATCTCTAAAAGTTATAAATTCCTCTTATGTGTTCTTTGGAAGGGGGAGGATTTTTTGGAGAGAAATTTTCCTTGAGAGAGCTTTGAGAGCACAAGAAAAGTCTTTTTTGATGTATTAAAAATATATTTGTAATATGTAACCCTTGAAGACTCTTTGGTAGTAGAAGGCAACTCTAGGTTCTTAGCCCTTTTTTATAGAGCATTGTACACACTCCTCTTTGAAGAAAGACATTAAAGTGATTGGACCTTTGGAGGCAAATCTGGAGGCGTAGCCTAGTTGGAGGGGGTCAACTCTATTATCATCTGATGCTTCATGTTTTTCCTTGTTCATGATTTGAATAAGTTATTTTCTATCCATCTTAAGTTACAAGTTTATGTTGAAATTTGCATGTTTATGTGGCAAATTATAACTTATATTTCACAAGCCCTTACAGTTAGTCAAAGGACTTTGTTGTAAGTTTTATGCTCTCAAGATTTAAGATCATTTGGTATAAGAGCAGTTGATTATTTTATCTTGTGGGTACATTTGATGGGTTTAATTCAAGCAAGAAGAGGAAAACTAGTTGATAAGGTAATCTCCTAATTTTCGAAATGTCGATTTCAGAAACTAAGTGTTTTTTTTTATCCTTCCTTTGCAAATATTTATCAAGACTAAAAGGTTTTTCAAGAATTCTTAATCATGAATAAAATGGTAGAGTTGTATAATGAGGACAAAGAAAGCAATGAGTTGCGAAAGTAGATGAAGATAGTGGAAGATGAAAAGAAAGAGCTCAAAAATAGACTCAAAGAAATGGAGTTGCAATTGCAAGCTAAAAGAGAGAACCTTGTGAAGTTTTAGAATACTCAGGAAAATGAGCTAAGTAGCACTCCTCCACATTCAATATCCCCACAAGAAAAGGATTTATTTGGTTCCCTTGAAAAGAACACTCAAGGAATTGGATCAAAATTCTTATTTAAGATGGGTTACAAAGGAAAAGGCTTGGGAATCCATGGCCAAGGTATAACAAAACAATGGTGGAAGATCTACCTTGATATGCTAGGATAGGATACAAAAAAGAATAGGTTGGAGAGTCTTCCAAGGCTGTTGAAACAAGTGATTTTTCAAAAGGAACTTCTACATCATCAAGTTCACCTTGTCAAAGTTGTGACAAAGATAAACATCAAAGATATATCCTTGATTATACTAAAGTTACTTTCAATTATAAGAAACATGCTAGTAAGAATCATGGTCTTGCCATAGAATTATGTGTTCATTTTGTGGGATGAACAATCATAAAGTTTCTAAATACTAGAAGAGAATGATGATGTACATGAAAGTCATGAAAGAAAAACGAAAAAAGGACCAATCTCCAAGTCGTGAGAAAGATAATGGCAAGGGGAAGACACATATGAAAAATTGTTGCACGCATTGTCATAGAAATGGTCATTTGGTTGAAAAATGGTGGAGGCTTTATATGAAAATTCGTCAACAATATTGGAGGAAATTTGTGAAATACCCTACCAAAAATAAAAGCATTAGTTCAACATCACATGATGACATGTAGTTAAAACAATCCATTTAATTGGATCGGTAAGAAATGGTTGGAATTTATGCATAACTAAAATCTTGTTTTGGTTTCTAAAAAAAGAAGAAAGTGCATATTTCATTTCAAAATGACAACATTATTGTTATCGAGGACATTAAGAAATGTGCTAGATGTATTAATTTTCTTAGCCCACATTTCTGATTACGAGTTCCAACATTTCAATGCTCTTAACATTGGAGCTGTAGGGAATTGTTATTCTCTGAAGGGTTTTTGTGTTGGGTTCTACTATGTATGAATATCATAATTTTTAAAATGGGATGGATAAGAGGAAACAACATCGAGAACCTGCATCACATGTGTAGAACTCTGCCATGGAGCCACTGGCAAAAAGAAGTTGCGATAGCAAATGAAGAATTTACATTGGGATTCATCGGAGCAGGGAAGATGGTGAAGGCCATAGATCGAGATCTAGATAAGTCTAGGATTCTACCCTCTTCAAGAATGTGAATTGCTCATGCTTTCTTTCCTCATTGAGAAGCTTTTGCCTCCTTTGATGTCACCATTATGGGATCAAGCTCCAAGTTCGGTAACTCCTATATATTAACAAGTTATGTTATCATTTCAAGAATAGGAACATCGTAATACATGGTGGCGGGTCTAACATGATGGAATCAACAGGAGGTTACAGTGTCATGAATTGGTCCATGGTGGATCCACATTCGGTGGTCCACACACATGTCTTTGCAATCAACAATGTTGTCAATGCAACAACCCACAAATTTTGTAGCTATGATGGTGGAGGTTCTATAGGATTGCCCCTAATCCACTAAAATGATATAGTATACCAGGTATCATTTTGGATGATGCCACCATGATGATGGTGTTGGAAAATTAATAGGCCATGCTACGAGGCCATGATTATGGTAAGGTTCACAAGTTTTACATCTGGAAGGTGTATAGGTACCAAATTTTCTCTAAGAAAAATTACAGAGACAACATGAAGATTTACCTGAAAATACTTTACTTTGTGAAGATTTACATAGTCAACACATGTGCCATCTTCACTTATGGAGGATTACCATCGTGTAAATATGCTGAGGCAAGATATTTACAATTTCAGGATGAAGATTTTCTATCTCAGGGATGTAAAAGACTTGTATTTACGATAAGGGATGTAAAAGACTTGTATTTACGATAATTGTAGGAAGGTTATTGCAAATTTCCATTATTATGTTGTGATTATGGAGGCCTTGTCAACAAAACACACTACATCCACGGAAGATAAAACCCCATGTCAGCATTGGTAGTTTTGTGGTTATGCACCCATAGTACACCGACACCACACAGTGACTGGAAATGTTGTAGTTATAATAGGTTACTGATCAAGAAAGAAGGTTAATTTAATCAAGAAAGGGAATGCAACTGAACACAACCACACAAGAAAAAAACTCAAGGTTTACGTGGTAACCCTGATAGGGTTTCAAGGAAACATCCACGGGGCAAGGGATTGGAATCTCTATTCAATCAATAAATGATTCTCCTTACAATAGTTCAGGCATTCACCATGTTATATATGAGCCTCCTTAGTTACATAACTACTGATTCGGTATGAAACTAACTTGTCAATAACTAATACAATTTACCCAAATTTACATTAATTAGTTGTCAATTACCAACAAACTCCACCTTGACAAAAATTTTCCTAATCCCTTGGCCATGCCCATTCATCATCTCTTCTGCAAGACAAGAGAAGCTAAACACCATCGCAGCTTCTCTACTTAACTGGATTTGTGAATATGTCTGCACAATTCTCCCGTGTATGGACCTTTTGAAGAGCTACTTTTCCGCCATCGATCACATGTCTCAGAAAATGATACCTTACATCAATGTGCTTGGTTCTGCTGTGATAAGCAGGATTTGTAGCCAAGTGAATAGCACTCTAACTATCACAAAGTACTTTCACTTTCTCCTATGTCCTTCCAATCTCATCAAGTAGACCCTTTAACTAGATTGCTTCTTTACTGGCATCTGAAGCAACTATATATTCTGCTTCAGTAGTGGATAACACAACTATTTCTTGAAGCTTTGACATCCAACTAATTGCTCCACCTGCAAAAGTAAAGATATAACCTGTAGTAGATCTTCTTTTGTCCAAATAACCTACATAATTAGCATCTACATATCCGCAGACTGATCCTTCACTACCATTAAAGATGATGCAATGGTCTCTTGTGCCTCTTAAATATTGAAGCACCCATTTCACTGCCCACCAATGTTCTTCACCTGGATTTGCCATGAACTTGCTGACAACTCCAACTACATGTGAAATGTCAGGTCTTGTAGATACCATCGCATACATTAAGTTGCCTACAACATTTGCATATGGTACATGAGACATATACTGCTTTTCTTCATCAGTTCTAGGACTCAAAAACCAAAGAAAGCTTAAAAATGGGAAGCTAATGGAACATTAACAAGTTTCACATTGTTCATATAGAACTTTTAAAGTAATTTCTCCACATACTTCCTATCGTGATAACCAAAGCTTACCATTTTTCCTGTCTCTGTGTATCTCCATGCCCAAGATATGTTTTGCTACTCCAAGATCCTTCATATCAAATGTCCTAGAGAGCTGAGCCTTTAACCTGTTGATCTCTTCCATGCTTTTTCTTGCAATAAGCATATCATCAACATACAAAGCTACGATAATGAATATTCCTTTAAAACTTTTGAAGTATACACAATGATCATACTCACTTCTAATAAAATTCTGGCTTGCCATGAAGGAGTCAAACTTCTTGTACCATTGTCTAGGTGACTGCCTCAGACCATACAATGATTTCCTGAGCTTGCAAACTAATCTTATGCCGCGACGTTATACAAAACCTTCTGGTTGTTCCATATATAACTCTTCATTCAAATCACCATGTAGAAAATCTATTTTAACATCTAACTGTTCTAACTCAAGGTTAAGTAATGCAGTTAGTGCCAACACAGTACAAATAGAAATAAGTTTTACAACTGGTGAAAAAATCTCATGAAAGTCGATACCTTCAACCTAAGAATACCCTTTTGCTACCAGTCTCGCCTTATACCTTTTGATACTTCCATCAACTTTCCGTTTCAGTTTGAAGGCCCATTTGCATCCAACAATGCTTCTCCCTTCAGGAAGTTCTACAAGATCCCAGGTATTGTTCTTGGCTAAGGATCCATTTCTTCTTCCATAGCCATTTTCCATTTTTTGCTATCTGTACCATCTACTGCTTCCTGATAACAAGAAGGTTTCCCATATTCAGTAATCAAAGAAAAAGATGAATCAGAATATTCATACCTTTTGGGAGTTTTTCTTTCCCTTGCAGACCTTCTTAGAGTGACTGGTTGCTGAACTGGTTCAAAAACTTCAGCAGTTTCCTTTGTATCTTCAACATTTTTTTCTCCAAAAGTCTCTTCTTCCTTTTGATTGTCACTGAAAGGTCTAGCCTCCAATTGAATTTGTTGATTTGGCGATACCTGTTCCTGTTCAATTCTTTCAACATTTGATTTTAAAAAAGAAGATTCATTAAATGTTACATCTCTACTAATGACTATCTTCCTCAATGTAGGATCCCACAACCTTTATCCTTTCACTGCATAGTCATACCCAACAAAGACATAACATTTCGATTTTGTATCTAATTTTGAACTCTAATTTTTAGGAATAAGAGCATAATCATCATAGCCAAATATCCTTAAATGTGAATAATCACAAGATTGACTTGACCAAACGTCTTCAGGAATTTTACAATTAATTGCTACTGAAGGTGATCTGTTAACTAAATAACAAGCAGTGGATATTGCTTCTGCCCACAACTCCTTTTGTAGGTTAGCATTGCTGATCATGCTTCTGGCTCTTTCCATAAGAGTTTGCTTCATACGTTCAACAACACCATTTTGCTGAGGAGTATAGATAACATTTTTGTGTCTAACAATTCCTTCAACCTTATAGTATTGCTCAAACTCTATTGAAGTAAATTCACCACTATTGTCAGTTCTTAAACATTTAATTGATTTGCTTGTTCTTTTCTTTACCACCACTTTAAATTGTTTAAAGACATTGAATACATCAAATTTCTTTTTTAGCATAAAGACCCAAACTTTACAGGAGAAATCATCAATAAATGTTAAAAAATATAGAGCACCTCCATATGATACAATAGGAGATGGTCCCCATAGATCAAAATGAATATAGTCTAAAAAATATTTACTATTATGATTTCTAGTTTTAAATCTCTATTTACATTGTTTTCCATACACACAATGTTTACAGAAATTCAACTTCAAAGATTTCAGATCAGGAAGAGATTTACGTTTCACCAGTATCTGAAGACCTTTCTCGCTCATGTGACCCAATTGTTGATGCCATAGGAAAGTACATTCTTCTTCTTTTTCTGACACAATCTCTGCTTCATTGACCAAAGTACTTCCTTTGAGTCTATAAAGATTTCCAACCTTTTCTGCTTTCATAACAACTAGGGCGCCTTTAGAGAATTTTAGCACTCCATTCTTCCCTGTAAACTTATAACCATCCGAATCCAACACTCCTAAAGAAATCAAATTTTTCTTCAATTTAGGTACATGTCTAACACTAGTTAATGTTCTAACTATGTTATCATACATTTTAATCCTGATATTTCCCATCCCAACAGTCTGACATGTTAAATTATTACCCATAAACACAGAACTACCATTTAAATCTTCATATGAAGTAAACCAATTTCTGTGTGGACACACGTGATGATAAGAACCAGAGTCTAACAGCTAGCTTTCAAAACTATGAGAGAAATTAAATATATGTGAAGTTTCATCTATCATACATAATTCTTCAGCAGATAAAACTTCATTTATCATACTTGAATCAACCTAATTTTCTTCCTTCTTCGGGTTATTAGACTCTTTTCGTTTCCGACAATATTTCTTTAGGTGTCCAATTTTATTATAGTGCCAACATTTTACCTTACACTTCTTTCCCTTTGATTTAGATTTGGAAGACCCCCTTGTTTTTTCTCCTCTTTCCTTTGACTGTCCTCTAGCTATCATGGCTTCTAATGCAACTGTTTCAGTACTGGATTTCCTTCATACTTCTTCAGACAAGAGATCTCCCACAACTAATTCAAATTTCAAAGAATCAGCGGTGCTCAAATTTATTGAAGTTACGAAGTGGTTCCATGACTCAGGTAGAGAACATAACAAGGTTATAGCTTTGTCTTCTTCCTGAATTTTAACTTCCCTATCTAATAATTGGCATATAAGTGTACTAAAAACATTTAAATGCTCAATTTTTGAACCCTCCTTCATTCGAAGACTGTACAATTGTCTTTTCAAATAAATTCTAATGGTTAACAACTTTGTTATATATAGTTTTTCCAGTTTTTCCCATAAGCCTGAAGCTGTACTCTCTTCAACAATGTTGAAGATAATTTCATCCACCAGGCATAACCTGATGGTACTGAGAGCTCAGGCATCCAAATCCTCCCAGTCTGAATATTTCATGCTTGCAGGTTTCTTATTTTCTCCGTCCAAAACTTTGTGCAACCCTTGTTGCACCAACAAATCCCTAACTTTTAGTTTCCATAGAGCAAAGTTGCTCTTGCCAATGAATTTCTCCACCTCGAAATTTGCATTCGACATCTTGGCCATTGCTTTCCTCCTAGGGTTTTAGTCTTTCAACTAGGGTTTCCAAAAAAAAATTACATGGATTGTCTTCTTCCAACAAAGGGTTTTCCAAGTTTTTTTTTTAAATTTTCGTACTTCAATTTTCCGGAAAAATTTTACAAATTCCCTAATAAAAATTCAAAATCTTATTTTCCCAAATTTTCCAAATTGACTTAGAAACTTACAACATTTTTTTTTGAAAAAATCCCTTTTGTTTAATTTCAGTTTCTTGAAAAAAAATTGTTCTTCAATTCAAAGAAATCTTTCAACAAACCCTGAATTTATTCACAAATTTTGCAAAACAAAATACCCGGCCTTCCAAGATGATCTCTCTTTGATGGGTAGTTTTCACGCAGCATAGCCTCTAATGCAATGGTAACACGTAGGTGGCCAACAACATGTACGTAGCTTGGTCCATGCTTCTCCTCATCAGCACGCATGTTTTGGACAACGAAACCATGCAACCATTGGACAGGTTTTGGAAGGTACGAGGGCCCTGGCCAATGGAACCACTCTACGATGTTTCTACACATTGAATGGGAAGCAACAGTGGTCTTCACACAGGCTACACATCAGCATGATGACCTCCTCAATCCATGGAGAGAACGGCTCTGTATTCCTCGGCCAACACACAGAGGGTAGGGGGTTAGGTGGTCTGGTGGTTTGGCAGCGTAGAACTGGGCCTCAGGCAGCAAACAGCCTCCCCATCAGTCCATTCCATTCCACGCTCCTCCTTGTTATAGAAATATTTGGGCACATCAACCCCAAACTTATATGTCGATGTATTAGGGCTCATCAACCCCTAAAAGAGTTGTTTCATACCTTAAAGGAACATAGTCATCTAAATACATCATTCCCCAAAAGTTCCATCTAAGAAACCATCCAGAAACTGCCTAAATTGAACCATACTGACTGCTCCATTGGCAAAGTGCGATGCATACTAAGTGGTACACCGCCAGGGTGTGATGCACACTGTTTAGGCCTTCTATAGGGTGCGATGGGTGAGGATGGATAAATGTTTGGGACATTTATCAGTTGATTGTTCATGAAATCTTCCATAACTTTCTCCCATGCCACTTGCCTCTCTGAAGTTGCCCAAGGATGAATAAGGGATCTAAGAAATCTCCAATCCCTTCTCTTGTGGAACCCATTGTAACAAGTGGAATGACACTAATCAAACCCCATGGATGACTCACACCCTTACACAAATCTATAAATGGATCCCTCATCTAAGAGATCTAGAGGTTGGAATATTGTGAATTGCAAGGAAGTGCTAATAGTTTGTAATTGAGGAAAGAGCATTGTATTGCTGCAGTGATCTTGCTATTTCATGAGGTGAAGAAAGATTGAAGCTGGGAGGATGATGATGGATCAGACAACTAGGTTGTAATTCTCCCTTATATTAATAAAGTTCTTCAGGTTTTCTTCCATATGAGTGTGCAATTGTGAATGTTATCATTTGTGAATGCTATCATTTGTTCATTATATATCTGATTCTGTAATGTTTATGTTTTAATAGATCATGATTCTTTAATGGTTCTTTGTTGCTGTACTTGTGCAGGTACTCTCCAAGAATGTTAAGTACGGGGAGGAGTTGCAGGATCTGTCAAAGGGTAGAGAGATCAAGCAGGGGATTAAGTGGAAGTTCCAGGTTGGTTCCATTATCTTTATCTTATCTGTTACACATAGAAGAAATCGTTGAATTGCTTTAAACTATTGTTTCTAGGGTAGCTGCCAAACCTAGAGGGCTAGCATTCTTTAGGAATAATAGTTTTCCCATAAAAAAATTGGCGACTCCACTGGAGAAAAAAAAATGTTTGTTTGTTGTTACTGTTTTTTTTATAAACTATAGATAGAGTTTGAAGTTAGACAGGTAGCCTTCGAACTGCTCTTGCTCTGCAATTGCATAGGAGATGAATGTTGCTTTAGTCAATCTCTGGTTTAGTTTATGAATTAAACATTTGACTTGCAAGCACATCTAGATACCCTTTTTGGTAGCTGAGAAAACTCTCAAGATATTCCTTCATACTTTGCTCTTTACTCTTCATCAAAGCCCAGCTTAACTCATTGAAAACAATTGCACATCTGAGCCAAAACCCATTTCAGTTGCACTCTCTGGACCATCGCACTGTCTTCCACTATAACTTAGTATGCATCACACCTCCCAAGTGTAGTAAGTGTGATGCATCTCTGTTTTTGTGAAGCCCAAGTGTGATGACTGACTGAACTCTTTTTCCATTCTAGAAATTGAGGGTTTTTAACCTTGTTTTCAATTTTGTTTGGTTGTTTTGTTGCATATGAACAGTACCTCTTTACTAAAGCTTAATTGCATCACTTAGATCAGCCTCAATTACATTAGGATTAGTGAGTGTTTTTAATCATTTACAATCCTTTGTCGAAAAGTTGCTTAAATTGATTTGTCGCTTTGATACAAAAAGTGTCGTAATTGTCGCTTTGTGTCAAAAAAAGAAGTGTTGTGAATTCTTCCTTCCCTTGATAATCGATTGAAATTTTTATTCATATATTTGGGTTGATTTGTTTATATTCGAAGTGTCGAAAGCATTTTTATTCAAAATTGAAAAGTGTCGTTGAGTCTTGCTTTCTCTTTTGAAGAAGAAATTGTCGAAAATGTCATTTTGAGTAAAATATTCCAGATCTTTGCTGCATTTAGTTTTCCTTTTTGGCATTTTTCACATTAAGGAGAATGAAAACAAATACATGCATTTGTATTTAGCATTTTTTTTAGTTTGTGTGCGAAAATATGATTTAGGGAAATGCACTAGTGTGTTCTCTTTGCTCTTTGTTTAAAAGCACTGTAATTTTCTTTCCCTAGTAGCTAGGATTTTCATTGCTTAAAATAAACAAAGATTGTTTATCATTGTAGATTGCATCTTAGGAATTTTAGATTATCATCACACGGTGAACCATTGAAAGGAAAAATCTAAACAAGATCAACTTTAAAATTAATTTCAATGAATCTAACAACGCTTTGGCACTTAACGCAACATATCTAGAGGTCTAGGCTAGAGACGTGTTCCGACGTCGTTAAAACTAGTGGCTATCATTTTCATTGAAGGTTGGGTGATTCCTCCCCCTTGATACGACAAGTGCTAGCACGGACTTGTGCTCCCCGTATTGTCGCGTATATATTGGGAGACCATAATAGGCTTAAATCCTTTATCCATAGGAAACCAGTCTACTGCCTTATTGATCGTAATGCATTGAACACAACATTCGGGAAGATTAACTGTCGTACATAAGTCCTTGGTAATTTCTCTTTAATTTATCACCAAGGTGTATATTGCAGTTTTGCGATTGGTTTGGTAATCCCTCTGTCTAGATTTTTCAGAGTAGTCACTTTTGTTCCTTTTCGAATCCTTAAAAGAAAGGTCCATCTGAGCACTTGTCCTTTTAGGTTCATTAAAATTGAAGGAGACTAGAGTAATCTTTATCTTTTTATCGACTCTTAAAAACTGAAAAAGCAAAGTTGTGTCAAAGCATGATTAAAATTAATTGAATTCAGAATAACATCCCTGTTCCTTAGTTGATCTTAGGTTGAGATATATGGAGACAAATCTAGAGTCCACCAATTAAGGAATCCCTTTTGAAGGGAATCCTAGTCCTTTTACTTGCTTTGGAAATATTGGTGCTCCTTATATGGCTACATTATCCCTTCTGGGACTTACCATTGGCCTGCTAGTATGGTTGTTTTCAACCTCTTTGGTTCAAAATGGGAGTACACCTTCAACTGAACAAAATCAACCTCCAGTTGATCCTGAGGTTGACCCTTCGACTTCTTCCTCATTTGTTTCTCCCTCCCCTTCTTCCTCTTCGCTTGGTGAAAGTAGTGATACCAGTAACCAGGTGGCTAAGAAGAAGAAAGGGAAGAAGAAGAAGAAGAAGAAGCCAATTAAGCAAGGGGGAAACCAAGCAACCATTGCTTTGAATGAAACATCTGATGAAAATCCATTCGTTAAGCCTCACAAAGTCAAATATCCATGCAAACTTTGTGCGGGAGACCATCTTCTTCGAAATTATCCTGATATTCCTCAGATCTTAGAAGAATGGTCTTCATGTTCGCATCATTCCGTGTCATCAACCTATGGAGATCATGTTGGTGACACACCATCAACTAGTGATAGTAAAGTTCATGGAAAGAAGGGAAAATCCAAGTTTCCATGCAGGTTATGTGAAGGGAATCACCCCATTCACCTTTGTCCCTATCTGGATGAAGCCAAGAAAGTGTTGGATAACTGTCCTGCTTCACCGCAGCAACTTCCATCTGGTTATAGGAAGCTCTCCCTAAATCCTTCACTAGTTGATGAACCGACTGACCAAAATCAACCGTCAATCGAACCCAATCTCTCTGAAAGTGAATCCTATGATTCTATACCCGACCTAAATCAACAAGTCAAGGCAAAAGTTGACTCGATCTCACCTTCAGCAATTCGTACCTTTTCTGAAGAGACTGAAAATGATACCATTTGAGTTCTTTTTGTTTCTTCAGATTCAAATGAGCTTGGGAGAAATCCACATGTTCCATCAAGATAGGAGGAAAATCCTCTAGTTCTCGTAACCCAAGGGGTTAATCCTCCCATTTCTATGGTACCCGTCCAAGTAGTCTAGTCACTTCCTTTGATTGGAATCGACTGATAGGATCCCGCCTTATTTCTTATATGCCTTTCCATTTCATAGTACAATTTTGTAAAATGATTGTATCTGACACTATTATAGACGAAGGTGCATCAGTGAGTATCCTTTCCTCAACTGCTTGGCAGGTGCTCGGTTCGCCACCACTTGTGCCTGTTACATAGAATCTGTTGGGCTTTAACAAAGGAACCAATCGATCGTTAGGGATCCTTCCTTAGTTATCTATCACTTTGGGAGAAAATACCATTTATTTGAACGTGATGGTAGTCCCAGGACCTTTAGATTACAATTTACTTCTTGGGCATGACTATGTTTATCACATGGGAGCTATTGTTTCAACACTCTTTCGAGTGATTTGTTTCCCGCATGAAGACAGGATTGTCACCATTGACTAGCTTTCATTTCCTGGTCCAAATATGCATCCTAGTCAACCATCTTCCCTAAATGGTCCTTTTATACCAATGGTATCATCCCTGCCATGGGTTAATGATGTGGCAACCTATTCCATACCTACATTGACTAACGATCAATTTAGTGATGTTGTACATTATGTATTGGGGGCATTAGAACCAGATATCTCCTTCATGACCACTTATGAGTTCTGAACAAGGGTCTCTGAGGATATTTCATTGTCTTGTGTCAACCTTGTTACAAAATGAAACCAAGGGTCTCCGAGGATAGTTCGTTGTCTTGTGTCAACCTCGTTAAAAAATGAAACCAAGGGTCTCCAAGGATAGTTCATTGTCTTGAGTCAACCTCGTTAAAAAATGAAACCAAGGGTATCTGATGATAGTTCATTTTCTTGTGTCAACCTTGTTAAAAAATGAAACCAAGGGTCTTTAAGGATAGTTCGTTGTCTTGTGTCAACCTTGTTAAAAAATGAAACCAAGGGTCTTCGAGGATAGTTAGTTGTCTTGCGTCAAACTCGTTAAAAAATGAAACAAAGGTCTACGAGGACAATTCGTTGTCTTGTGTCAACCTCGTTAAAAAATGAAACAAGGAGTTTGAGTAGAGTTCCTTGTCTTGTGTCAAGCTCGTTAAAAACTGAAGCAAGAATCCCTGGAGCAAAGTTCCAAGTTGAGTCTTTGATTAGATCTCGTAAAATCCCAGTCGAGTCTTTCACTTCATCTCATAAAAGAACTTTCATTCCACCCACCTGATGGCCATGAGTAGTCTGGTGAGTGTAATGAAGCTTGCGGGGTATACACCTAGTTGTAAAGATAGCTTTCCCTGTAGGTTATGTGATTGGTCTATCACACCATTCACTTTTGTCTATCTGAAAAAAGCTAAATAGGTGTTGGATAACTGTCCTGCTTCATCATAGTGACTTCCATCTGGTTACAAGAGACTCTTCCTTTCGTCATGTTGGGGGCATGCAAACCAATCCAGGCATAGTTTCCCATGGTTCAAGCTTGTCTAAAAATGAACCCATTTTCAAGCATAGTTTTGTCGTTTTGAGCTTGTGTAAAAATGAAACTGAATCTAAGCATAGTTTTTTTCATTTCAATCTTGTGTAAACATGAAACTGAATCCAAGCATAGTTCCCCATGGTTTAAGCTTGTCAAAAAATGAACTCATTTACAAGTAATTAACCTTTGTGATAGCCATTCTATCAGCCTTTTGAACCTTGGTTGTGTACATCCCATCACCACCATCCCTTTGGCTGATCATACTTTTCCACTTGGTTGTTTTACCCTTTTTTGAGGAACAATCTCAATGAGTGGTCTTATTAGCTAGCCTCTTCATAGAAATCAACATGTTTTGAGAAGTTCCAACATCAACGGAACCAGTTGCTACCCTAGACACCACTCGTTCCTCAAAATAGAGTCCTCTTTAAACCCTTTTTAGACTCATTAAATATGAAAAGATTGTGGAGCACTTGTCTTTTCCAGCTTGTTAAATTACTGCAAATGTCATCCTTCCTGTATTATTTTATCCTTTTTCGGACCTAGGGGATTACTTTACGAAAAGACATTATGAATTTTTCTTTTTGTCCCTTTTTCAAACTCTGTAAACATGAAAAGGACTGAGTTATCCTTGTCGTTAAACTCGTTAAAACAATAGCGATAAACTTGTCCATCTAGATGAGACTGAGTTTAACTGTCGCTAGACTCATTAAAACATTAAATAGCAACAGGTTTGCCCGAAGGGAAAATTATAGAACAAGCATATGTTATCCTCCTCGAGCTTGACAAAAATAAAGAGGTATTGGTCAGCAATCACTGGGGAAAAAGGGGAAGAAACTTGAAGAATTTATGGTAGCAAGTAGCTCTTGAACATGACACTTTCACTTCATCACCATTATTGAGTTGGGTTGGGTTATTCCATTCACCGGTCATCTCACCATTGGTCTTTCATACCATCCATCTTTTGGGGTTAACGCTACCACTTCATCTCAGTGTCGCCGACATGTTCAAGAGAAGTCATTCAGTTGAGAAATCACCATCCAGTTAATGTCTCATCCACTGCAATACCGCCAACCTTCATTTTTTCATGACTGCCATTCCTAAACCTTGTGTCGTCAGTTCAGTTTTCACCTCCAGAAAATCATTTGCTTCGTTTTGTGTCATAGATGTGGGATACATCAAGGCCCTCTTACGAAAAGTCACTTCTTGTCGACATCAGCTCATTATCCAAGAAGTTGACTTAGAAACAACCCTTTCGGTGCTTTGGAGCTTGCATACATCAAAGGCAAGTTTCTCACTTCCGGCAACAGGTTGACATCAATGGCCTTCGATCGGAAGATTTTACGTGGTGTTCGACATCGGATCATGTATTAACACCATGTGAATTTTACTGCTGTACCTTGATGGGCATTATCTTTATCGGTGATTCCTCTCGTGTCTATTAACAGCTCACACCATTAGCTGGTAATCAGGCGATGTCTTTCCATGTTTGACTTTAGAACATCTCTTCACATGGATTGACTTGTACATCAAGCGAAGATTGGACAAGTTTGAAGACCCCGAATCTAGTTTCATCCATTCGAGCTGTGATATATTCAGGAATATAAAAACATCAAACATACAAAGGCTCTACACAGATGGTCATCCTAACCATGGATGATGACTCTATATCTGAAGATTCACTAGTCTGTATCTGCAGACCGCTATCTGATCTATGTACATGAAATGAATTTATAAAGCTGAGCATGGGAATGCCTCCCTCAGCTAGATCATGAAAATTATATTATGATGATGTATTGTATTGTAACTTATGCAGGTCACCTTCCAGTTCAAAACTTCGGATCCTCATGATAAAGCATTTCACCTGAAATCAATATTTACAACTTCATACTTTAGGGGGGCAATTGTTATAGACATATTTGGGCAAATCAACCCCAAACTTATATGTCGATGTATTAGGTCTCATCAGCCCCTAAAAGAGTTGTTTCATACCCTAAAGGAACATAGTCATCTAAATACATCATTCCCCAAAAGTTCCATTTGAGAAACCATCTAGAAACTACCTAAATTGAACCATACTGACTGCTCCACTGGCAAAGTGCGATGCATACTGAGTGGTACACTGCCAGGGTACAATGCATACTGTTTAGGCCTTCTATAGGGTGTAATTGGTGAGGATGGACAAATGTCCAGGACATTTGTCAGTTGATTGTTCATGAAATCCTCTAGAACTTTCTCCTATGCCACGTGCCTCTCTGAATTCGCCCAAGGATGAATGAGGGATCTAAGAAATCTCCAATCCCTTCTCTTGTGGAACCCATTGTAACAAGTGGAATGACACTAATCAAACCCCATGGATGACTCACACCCTTGCACACATCTATAAGTGGATCCCTCATCTAAGAGATCCAGAGGCTGGAATATTGTGAATTGCAAGGAAGGATTGAAGCTAGGAGGATGATGCTGGATCAGAGAATTGGGTTGTAATTCTCCCTTCTATTAATAAAGTTCTTCAAGTTTTATTCCATATGATTGTGCAATTGTGAATTTTATAATTTGTGAATGCCATCATTTGTTCATTATATATCTGATCCTATAATGTTTATGTTGTAATAGATCATGATGCTTTGACGGTTCTTTGTTGCTGTACTTGTGTAGGTACTCTCCAAGCATGTTAAGTACGGGGAGGAGTTACAGGCTTTGTCAAAGGGGAGAGAGATCAAGTAAGGGATTAAGAAAAAGTTCTAGGTTGGTTCCATTATCTTTCTCTTATCTGTTACACATAGAAGAAATTGTTGAATTGCTTTAAATTGTTGTTTCTAGGGTAGCTGCCAAACCTAGAGGGCTAGCATCTTTAGGAATATTAGTTTTCCCAGAAACACTCTTGGGTTCTCTTCCTTGACTAGCATACAGAGGGTAGAGGGTTAGGTGGTTTGGTGGTCTGACAGCATAGAACTGGGCCTCAGGCAACAAACGACCTCCCCATCAGTCCATTCCGTTCCACGCTCCTCCTGGGTTCTCTTCCTCGATCAGCATGCAGAGGCAGCTTCCTTGACCAGCATGCAGAGGTAGCTTCCTTGACCAGCACCAAAGGCAACACGCAACACTCCTTGATGGTTTTCAAGCCAACAACAGCTCCACGAGCTCTAGCTCCTCACGGTTTGAAAGCCAACAACATACGCATCAATGGTGCCCTCCTTGACAGCCTTCAAAAAATTTAAATTTTCAATTGTAGGATTTTACGCAGTATTTTTTTTTCTTTCACACACATTCACCTCCAAACTCAGCTCAACTACTTTGATACCATTTGTAGTTATAATAGGTTGCTGATCAATAAATAAGGTTAATTTAACCAAGAAAGGGAATGTAACTGAACACAATCACACAAGTAAAAAACTCAAGATTTATGTGGTTAAACCCTGACAGGGTGTCAAGGAAACATCCACGGGGCAAGGGATTGGAATCTCTATTCAATAAATAAATGATTCTCCTTACAATAGTTCAGGCATTCATCAGTTTTATATATGAGCCTCCTTAGTTACATAACTACTGATTCGGTATGAAACTAACTTGTCAATAACTAATACAATTTACCCAAACTTACATTAATTAGTTGTCAATTACCAACAAATGTTGGCAGAATGCATGGTAGAAGTTTAGTACAACAACTTACCACATATTGTTCCACCATCCATTCAACAACATAGCCAATGTTATCCACAATCAGCGAAGTCGGTTACATGGATGAGAAAATACTTTATACGATGGGATATTTAGTTTCATAGTTTGGATATCTGGAGTTGTATGGTGTTCTCAATTTTGCGTTGCAAAGTCAGTTTCATTTTCTATTGATCTTAGCGTGATTGGATCCTTGAATTATAGAATCAGAGAAGCATCAACTATTTTACAAGGGTGCCTCAGAAATACTCAATCATGGACTCGAGAGAGATTCTACAAATATTATGTGAAAATATGGGCAAGGAGAGGAAGTACGTCAAAATGTAAAATCATAGAGAAAATTATGAGAATGATTGGGACTCAGTGACAAGAGGGAAGCCTATCTTTACTCTAGCAATTCAATTCCCTTATCCTTTTTCTATTAGATCATGGTCGAGGAGGCAGTCGAAGATACCGATGTTATTTTTATAATGAGACTCTGTATTGTTGCCTTAGTTCTCACTGATGAAAACAATAAGGATGAAGAAACAAGGGTAACTTGAACCCAATCCATGGTCATAGGCTAGCCAATGTCTAGTGAGGTTGGAGTCTTGAATTCGCTACATGTTAATGAAGAGACCACTACTAGAAGAAAGACTATAGGTTGTGCTTGAGGTTGGGCATAAAGCAAAGAACTAAACTTACAATACTGGAAGAATTCGTGACAATGATTTCGGAGCTATTTTAAGATCACAAGATAGATTTTGTAAGTGATCCTCTTATTGCATTCACCACCAGTTCGATAAAAACAAGGATCCCAAATTTTGCCTTGTTTGTACATCAACCCCAGATGCCAAGAATTCTTAAGGTTTCTCATGTCATGTTGAATGTACACTTAAGCATTAAAGATCTCGAATTTGTAAGGATAGGCCATCAATGGAGCTAAATGGAAGCTATTGTTTCATGTCCTATGCAAAATTAAATGGGTTGATTGCAAAGGATGCTCGATGAATTTCTCTTGGCCGTAGGCTTATTAGTGGCAGTATTCAGTATAAAGGATTGCATGTCATAGTGGATAGGGGCGGGAAGGAACATGAAGAGGAGGTGGAACTAACAAGTTTAGTGTCTACCAAGATGACCTGTGGTATTGTCAGTAGACTTTCTACTAGTCATTAGGTGAAAAAAATTCATGATTTAACCATAGAAAAAGAAGATGATATGTTGTTGAGGATATCTCAATTAGGAATTAATGTCCAAATTGGGAGAAGATTCGGTCCCCATTTCTCCATGCTCGCGTAGTTGGAGTCTTCGGAAGATCATTGGGTCCAGGTCAAAGAAACATTTATGCACTAGATAATGAATAGGATATTGGCAAGTCTATTTATATATGATATATTTTTGGGTCTTCTTCACTCATATGATGGTTACCATAGCCAAGTCCTTTAATGCCCCCATTAAGCTATTATTTCCCACAACAGATGTCGTCCGACCTTTTTCCCTGCTTGGATCAATTTCGTTAATATTTATGCAGGAAATTGCAGAGATATTGAGGTTATTGTCTGAGTATCTCGTGAGCAAGAATAACATCATGACATGACTTAAATATTTTCTTGAAGCTAATGAATGAATCTACAATTTTTTTTATGCTTTTGGAGGACCAAAATCTTCCTCTATGGAGAGGTATGATCCAAGAGGATCTTGTTATATTTTCCAAAGAGTACCATGCTGAAGGAAAGATCATTGAAGCTTAGGTTATGAGAATTTTAAATTTGAATCTAAAAGGTTAAATTCTTCATGTGGATGTACTCATATATTTTAATTTTAAAATTGTAAAATAGAAATTTATTTTACAAGAGATTCCTCCTGAAAGTCAGTTTCTAATCTCAAGTTGGAAGTTAAGATTTTCATGGGATTGTTCCCTTAAAAATGTGGATGAGGTTCTTAATATTTGGATTTGAGAGATTTTCTCCTCAAGAATCTCATAAGATCCTCTTTTAATGGATCTAGAGGGTTATTCTCTCGGAATGTGGATCTAGAGATTTATTCACTCCTTTGTTTATGGATCTCTAAAAGTTATAAATTCCTCCGATGTTCTCTTTAAAAGGGGGAGGAGTTTTTGGAGAGAAAGTTTGAATGAGAGACCCTTTGTTTAGGGAGGTTTGAGAGCTCAAGAGAAGTCTTTCTGAGGTATTGAAGAGATGTTTGTAATGTGTAAGCCTTGAAGACTCTTTGGTAGTAGAAGGCATCTCTATGTTTTTATCCTTTTTTATAGAGCATTGTACACACTCCTCTTTGAAGAAAGACAATAAAGCGATTCAACCTTTGGAGGCGAATCCGAAGACGTCGCCCAATTGGAGGGGGTGAAATTTGTTATCATCTTTGTCTCGATGCTTCATGTTTTTCCTTTTTCATGATTTGACTAAGTTCTTTTCTATGCATCCTAAGTTACAAGTTTATGTTGAAATTGACATGTTTATGTGACAAATAGTAACTTATATTTCACAAGCCCTTATGGTTAGTTAAAGGACTTTGTTGCAAGTTTTATGGTTTCAACATTTCAGATCATTGATGAAAACAAATCTTAATAAAACATTAAATATGAAATGGAAAAGACACACATTAACACAAATATTTTATCTTGGAAAAAAAATCGAGAAAAATATATATTTTTTTCAATATATTCTTTTGTATAATATTACAATACAATATATCTCATGGAATCCATAAACCACTAATCCATTTACTATTGATTTTGAATACAACCATAATTACTTAACTGAAACTATAAACCAAAAACTACCATGCACCACAAAATCGCTAAAGGAAAAAACGATGTGCCAAAAAGTTCCAATGACAGATGCAAAAGGCTTCCCAAAAAGAAATTGAGGGTTCTTCTCCCAAACCCTCACTCAGGGGTATCCTCACCATCCCCCCCTCATGAACCCATTTCCACAGACACAACCTACGATGTGTATAAATAGTCATATAAAGAATATAACACATAGCTAACATTATCTCACTTGTTATTTTCTTTGCACATAGAGGGTCACAGGAGTACATGATCAACAATACAAGGAAAAAGTGCCCATTGTTTCTCTACACCAAAAAAACTTCTTAGTGCTGATAATTTTTTGTTAATGAATCCTAAAAATTATTCAAAATATCCACCTTCATCAATAACACCTTATTTTCTTAACCATATCTCTCACAAAGTGATATTGAACATCAATATGATTTGTCGTAGAGTGGTACACTAGGTTCTTTGCTAGAAAGATTGCACTCTGACTATCACAATCTATCCTCATAGCTCATAGGACCAACCTAACACCTGAAAAAAATATATACAACCATACTGCTTCCTTTCTTACATGAGAAATTGCCATGTATTCATCTTCTATAGTTGAGAGTGCCACTACAGTTTGTCTTTTGCTCATCCAACTGATTTCTCCTCCAAATAGGTTAAACACATAACCACTTGTAGAAATTCTACGATCCAAATCTCCAACCTAGTCTACATTAACAAACCCATGTATGTACAACATTTTTTCCAATCTCAGCCTCCCTTGGTAGCACATTCCATAGCCAATAGTTCCACGCAAATACCTAAAAATCCTCTTTACTGTTGTCCAATGATACTTCCATGGTTTTGACATTTACTTGCTTAATACTCCTAGCGCATGTCCAATATTCATTATGGTAGAGACCATTGCATATATTAAAATTCCAACCACAATGTCATATGGAATGCAAGACATGGCCTCTTCGTCTTTTTGTGTCTTGGGACATTGTTCTGCAAATAAATTTACACCTACATGAATAGGCACATTCATTGATTTACAATCCTGTATATTAAATCTTTGCAATATTTTCTCGACATACTTCCTCTAATTTACCCATAATTTCTTGTTCATTTGATCTCTTTTAATTTGTATGATTGAAATAAAGTCTACAACACCAATATCCTTTATGTCAAATTTAGAGGGAAACTGAATTTTCACTTCCTGGATGATTTTCCTATCATTTCCAATCAAAAACATATCATCCACATATAATACCCAATAAATAACATGATCCCCAACTAATTTGAAATACACAGTGTTGCACTTTGGTCCTTGTGAAGCAAAGTCCCAATATATAAGTATCAAATTTTTGGTACCACATTCTTGGTTATTTATTTAACCCATATATGGAATTTTTCATCCTATATACTAGCTCTTTTTTTTTTTTCTTTCATAATGAATCCTTCTATTATCTTCATGTAGATTTCGTTGTTGAAAACAATGTTAATACTGAGAAGGGGGGTGAACTAGTATTAAGGCTAATTCTACTTTTCTGCCAATTTATATTTAACATTCAAACTTGGAAATCATTCATATAATCAATCAACAACATATCATCTGCAGCAACATAAATCAACACATGAACACCATCACCATGAACATCATACAAATTGGACACAGAGGTTTAATGTGGAAACCCTTCTAGGAGAAAAACCACCAAATCTTGTTTGTTGTTTTATGTAATAATAAGAATCGACACTATTACATCAATTTTTTTGTGAGCCACCACTCATAGGAAGCACCAACTCCCTTTTTCTATAAGCACCTGATCGACTTACCAGAAGCACTGAATGAAGCACCAACTTCATGGATTTGTTGCAAGCACCAACTTGCAATTCCTTTTATTTATGAAAGCACCAACTTGAAGGAGGCAGCAACCCCCAAGCTTTCTTCAAATGCCCACTAGATGGAAGAACCAACTCCTTATTTTACAAGCTCTAACTCACACTCAATAAGGAAATAATGCTCATTGTCCATGGCACTCATTCTTCCATGTTTCAACTCTATGTTATTCTCTGTAGCTTTCTTTGTCTTCTTCTCACTTTGCAGTAGCATAATGCATTCAAACCTTTGTTCTTCTCAACAAACTTTGCTCATACTCAGCCCAAGAAATACTCTGTCCACTCTGCCACAACATACACTCTCACAAAGATCTCTCTGCTCTCATCCCTCTTCTTCTACATAGGCACTCTTGACCTATCCTTAGCATCCCAAGCACACTTGGTCTTCTTCTCACCAACACTTACTCACAGAGCTTGTCACACATCTCACACAACTATGTTGCTCCCCCCCCCCCTCCCCACATTTCTTAATTGAAATCCTTGATTTTATTCCTCTACTGTATGGGAAACAATGTTGCCTCTACTACAATTTCACTGCTCGAGAGTGCACTCACGCATGGCTTCCCATACTGCATGAAAGTTTACTTCTGCATGGCTATCCATGTTGTAGTTACATTTGATTACTTTGTCACTACAACACCATTAATTTGGAGAATGGGCACCTGTGTGTTTATCCATGCTCAAAATTAAATCTCAATAAAATTGCAAAATCAAAGAGCTCCTCCATTAATTTATGCCTATACTCATAGCATAGATCTCCCTTATTTCTCTTTAAGGCACATAGGACTAGAACAAAATACTACAACATGCCATATTTTCCATTTAATTCATCATAAATTGCAAGTAAGCTCAAGCATGATTGTTCTATAGTCAACTGGTACCCTTATAAATCGTGGTCCTCTCCGTCTCCAAATTTTCCGACCCGTTCACAAGTAGGGTGCACTACCAAATATGGCACATAGGCCAAATATAACACATAGTGCTAAAGAGTTGTCAACTCATCCATGCTCCATTAATATTTTCCAAAACATATGCCAAAACACTTTTACAAAGGCCTAAATCCTTTTAACATAACTTCAACCTTTCTTGGCCCAAGTTCTTTATTTATCAGCGACACACCATATTGCCTTCCATGTGCCCTTTGCACTTTAAGCCTCGAGGGCTTAATCTCCGTGCATCAACCCTTCAACGCCCTTGGTCACATGCTGCTCATAGGACCAAGTTTAGAGCCAACTTTAGCTTCCGACCTACTCCTCTCAATGCCTTTTTATTTTTATTTGGCTAGAAGGTCCTTGGTCACCATAACACATGAAAACCATTGCAAAACCAAGACTTGGGAGCACCTAACATTATTTGATAGAACCATCAAATTTCAACTAAAATTATATCTCTCGGCTCTATTAACCTGACCAAACACTTTTTTCACATGTTTGTTTCCACTAGGGTGATCTTTACAGGCTTACGTGTCCCATAGGGTCTTCTCGATGCATTTTCCATAGCTCCTGGTCTGACACGACCAAGTCTTCCAGATGCATAGTCAACCTGCTAGTTCCTCTGTGCACATGCTCAAATCTTTTGGGCCAAAACCTACATGATGACGAGTTGTGCTGTACAACAACCCCCCATTTGTTAGAATCCTTTAGATAACAAATAGGGACCCTTAGAAAATAATTTGATTTAAAATTCATTAAAATCTAAACAAAAATCCAAAAACCCCACTCAAAGATTAAACTGCATTTCCCATTTCGAAAAATATTGTGTGCAATAGTTAACATTACCAATTGAAGCATCACCGATTTGCGATATGCACAGAATCTAAGATATATATGAAATAAATATATATATATAATATATATATATATTATATATATATATATATATATATATATATATATATATATATTATATATATATAATATATATAATATAATATATATATATATAAATATATATATATATATATAATATATTATATATATATAATTTATATATATATATTATATATATAATATATTATATATATATATAATATTATTTATTTATTTATTTATTTTTATTTTATTTATTATTTTTTATTTATTTATTTATTTTTTGGTCAAATCAGGTCAGACTTTTCGCATCGCAAAAAGCAATAAAACAGGTTAAACCTTCCTTTACGTATTGTGACATCATGATGGACTGACAAATGCATTAATTGTAATATCAAAATATGTTCGCATCCCTCGTATCACAATCTCACAAATCACAGAATCACAAAACTGACAATCAAACATTTCATGTGACATTGTGAATAACCGATTTGCGATGAAATACAGACCCACTGACACGTCATTAAAGTTATATTTAACGTATTAAGGGTGGTACGTTAACATGTTTTAATGATCTATTATGAAAAGATCGTTAGCATAATGTGACTTAATCTGAATCTTACGCAGATATCGTTTCAGATTATGGATATTTATGATTCCATGGCTCAAGAAATTCAATGTCTCCTCACCATTACGGATGAATTTAAGTGTTTTAGTTTCATTAATTTGAATAAGGTTTTCATATTTGCATGTTGTTATACTCCTGTTGACGGTGTTAGACCCGCTACCATTCAGGGGATCACCCCAGTATGAAGTCCCAACTAGGCCTCACACCGTTTGGTGTGGGAGTCCCATTTGGTATGATGGCCCGATTGCCATTATCTTAAGGATTTGCCTCAAATCTTGCTTGTTAACACAGGAGAGTGATTCACTTTGTCTTCGAGAAGTGAGGTTCGCGTGCCTGGTGAGTGTAAGTGTACTTGTGTCAATGGTTCTTTCACTGTGAGGGCAAATGGTGAATATGAGTTCCAAGTTGAAAGGGATCATCCCCAACTTGGCTAGGAACACACAACACAAAGGACATACATAGCTTCCAGCAGAGCAGTCCATTCGAATGCAACAATCACAACATATAAGGTAATATAACACATACAACAATCATGGATTAGTCTGAGACAAGTGCAACGGTTGTTACAGCAAGGTTCATCTGAAAGGTTTGTCTGATGTCTGACAGAGCAATTGACACAGACGGGACAACATTAATAGCATATACAACACACTTCCTTTAACAGATTATGCATTACACCAAATGAATCAGTTCAGATGTAGAACACATGGTTAAAGAAACATGAATTACAAGTTTTAAAGATAAGTCTCACAACAAATACAATACATGTGTGAAAACTTGCTGGCATGTTGACAGGCTTCTGAATTAGGCAAAAGTTCCAAGACACATCGTTACACTATACATCACTAACCCCGTCAGTGGCGTGTTGGAGCCACTACTTACTCCTCAAAGAAAAGATTATAAACACTCTTGGCTATGTGGGAGGAGCTGAGGTGAAAAGTCCATTCCAGTACAAATGAGGGGGGTATTTATAGCCAAGGGTGAAACTGACCCTTGTGGTTGTTCGAATATCCTCATGACCATTCAAATTCCATGAATTTCTACCTTACATGACTTTATGTTCAACAATTCGATCTCTTGGACTTCCACGTCACGTCGCATTGATTGATAACAAGCCCATAGTAGAGATGTGGGAAACATGACTCATGACTTGACTCAACATGACTTGACATGACAATGTTGGTACATTTGTGCTGCTGCTCGAGTGCATGTCGAGCTACAATGCTATTGAGTGATGGATGTATTCATGGTATATCATAGCTTCAACTCCGCATGGCGAAGTGCATGGAGTCTTCGATGGTCCTTGGTTCGCTTGATGAAGCTCTAGCATGGTTTTCCTTGCTTTCATGTTGGAAGGCTTGATAGGCTCACTTGTTCGCAGAGGAACAGGTTCACCGTGTTCATCTGCTTTGCATGCTTCATTCGTTCGTCCGTTGGTGAACCTGTCCATCTGCATGTGGTCCCTTCGTTCATCCCATTCATCATCTTGACATGATTTTTGGTGTATTTGTACCTGCAGTCACTCATGACGAGACGACATCAAATCCAAAACCTCCTAGTCTACTACGACACATGATCATTCGGATGCAGGTGACCGGGAGAGGTAGCAATGCTGTGATGCGAGATGATGGCTCTGAGAAACTACTGATGAAAACTATGCAAGAGTCATTGAGGGATGGAGACATACAACCTGAGTCGACAGTGACTGTCTGCAAGGTTTGGTTCGGCTGGGAGGCAAAATTGCACAAATTTTGGGAGGGACAATCTAGGTTGCAGGAGAGAAGGAAAGGCATACTTTGCGCATTTTCTGGAATGAACAGTTAACAGGGGATGGACAACCAAATTTGCACAATTTTCTAGAGGAACAGGCCAGGCTGCATGAAGGGTCAGCAAGCAGGGATTGTGTAATTTTTCTAGGGAACTTCCTAGGAGACTGGCAGTCAGAACCATGCAATTCCCAAAGGGAAGTGCCAGTTGGTTGCTGGGGTCACTGGCAGCCAAAACTGTGCAATTCCCAGAGGGAACTACAGTTTGCTACTGGGAGCTGCTGGCCGGGAAAACTGCACTAAGGCCGAGAGGCCAGCCTGCTGATCATCTTTGCGCAATTTCTGAATTGATATGACTGATGGGCAGTGGGAGGCCTGCTCATGAGCACTACACAATTTCTGAGATGAATAGCCAGTCAACTGTCCGGGTGGCTAGCATGAGTGTTGTTTGAGTTTCTTGTGGGAAATGTAACTTGAAAGAACTAGCCTAGTGCTTTTGCGCTACTCTGGTTGACATTCGATCAAGTTGAAATTAGGGCGATGGTCTGGTAGTCAGTGAGGAGTCTGGTCATCAAAACTTCAATAAAAATGACTAAGTGTATGAACAATAGAAAGATGCATAGGTGATCATATGAACACACCCTCGCATGACTTGACGACAAAACGATCGAACCATCCAAAAATACATGTTCAACATGACTGACTGATGGTGTAAGAGATAAGTGCAACACTCGTGATTGATCATTCATGATCAAGACAATGCTTGTGCAACTGTGAATGTGACTCCATGTGTTAGTGCAACAGATTATTTCATGGCTAACATAACAAACACATATGAAGCAATTACTTTGAGCATAACCAGAACATGATCACAAGCATGACTTGGACATCAACATGCAGAGACTTGAGTGCAATAAACAAGCAAGGCAAATGTAAAGACTCACACGAGCTCACAGAGTGAACCCAAGCATGTGCAGTCATCAAGTGAAATTCTCCAAGGGAGGCTTAGAAATTGGTGCAAGCCAAAATTTTGGAGGGTGGTTGTAGCCACTACAACACTTGGCGACACACTGGTAGAACTCCAACTTCTCTGTTTCGATTCATTGCAGCGTAGGGCCTTGGTATTTTGGGAAGTATTGAATCGTTGTGTTGGGCAACAGATCCCCCCACAGTAGGTTTTGGGGCTTAAAGCCCAAGTTTTGGTCAATGTAATGTAAATACCCTGCAAAAATCATGCGCGAAGTGCGAGAGTCTAAGGTTGTCTGCCCTAAAATAATGTAATTTAATATAGAATGTGTTGTCCTACCCATGGTTCGTGGACCATGGGAATGTATAAATAGAGTGAGGCTCTAAGTGTAAAAGTCAGTCTTAGTCTAAGATTGGAGAAGTAATATGTTTTTGGGATAGGGAATTTGCTTTGAGTCTGTAAGTCCGAGTCTTGGGTTGTAGTAGTAGGAAGAGGCTCTGCAGTTGAGTGTGCAGAGGCCTGGTAGAGTCCGCAGCTGTGTGCGCGGACCCCGTAGCTGAGTGCGCAGGGCGGAGTTGGGATTGTATCTGAGCAGAGGATTAATAAAAGATAAGTTGATTTTGGAATATTCTGTGTCTATGCTCCTATTATATTTATGCATCTCTTTACAGTTTATGATTGCGCACACTTGTTATGAATGTTGAATGATTGATGAGAATATTGGGCCTAAATAATTAAGCTAAGATCTATAATAATAACATAGTAAGGATAAAGGATCTAGACAATACCTCTTCGTGCTTTGTACAGAGCTACGCAGAAGCAGTTGCACAAGTTGCGAGGGACAGACGGCTGTGCGTAGCAGCGCATGCAGGTTCGGTTTGCGAACTTTCAAACTTCATTAAGACATCTCTAGGGTGCGGAAACCTAGTTCCAACACTCTCCCATACTACCTCGGGTGAGACCTCAGTTCACGCACCGTAGAATGTTATCGAAAGGCCGGTAGTTTCAGGATTTGTTTGGCTAAATCACTTTTGAACCTGGGTCATGCCCCAACAAGCCAACAAATGGTTCTGTTGTCGGGACCAGGATCTACCTAAGGGATGTCTGATGTCGTGCCATTGGAATCCCACAAAGGAGGAAATTGAAGAGTGGTTGGACAAGAAGCTTCACGATTTCATGACACAGGGAAACAAAACTCCACAGATATCCGAGAAGATGTGGCTGGATCGCTACATATATATGGAAATCCATGAGATCTTCTCCGCGTCCTTCTCTTCTGAACTGTATGAGTGGATAACGAGGTTAGCCGACAGCCAGGGAAGGTACAAGCTCGATCAATCGATAGTGTGGAATCCAGAGTTAGTGCGCAAACTAGAGGCATCAGAAGATAAGATCGCATGAGCTGTGGACCATTGGCTTGACTGGAAAATAGGAGGATTTATCAGTGAGTTCACGGTAGACATGATCATGAGCTATAGCGAAGCAGAATAACGTTTTCTCAAGGGACCGCGAGGTAGGTACATTAAATCCCTGAATATCTGGATTAAGATGCTGTTATGTGAAAAATGGGTGATGCGAATACATTAATATTTCAAACGACGTGGAGCGGAAAGATCTACAAAGGTACCGAGGGATTAGGAAACAGTCCCTTAATTTCGCCTTCACGAGAGAGTGAGGAATAGCGCGCTCGGGTTTCTCCGAGAAGTGTGTTCAGTTTGATAAGGAAATTCATTCTGTAGTTATCACCTCCACTTACGCCATCACCTACTTCACCTACTTCACCTACATCTTCACCCACCCCACCTCCACCAAACCCGCATTTCAGTATGGCGAGCACAATCAAGCTACCCATATTCACAGGAGTAGGGAATGAGGATCTAGACCAGTTCTTGTTCATGGTAAGAGAAATGTGGGAAGCACAAGGGGTCATGGACGACAAAATTAGGAAGGCCACATTGGTGAGCGCGTTGCAGGATGACGCACTGACATGGTACATCAAGCACTCTAATGATCACCCAAATGCAGGAATCGCGGAGATCTAGAATGCGCTGAACAGAGAATTTAGTCGGCTGAAATCAGATACACAGTCAATCATTGGATTTAAAGAAATTGCGATGCTTCTAGGTGAGACCCCCTGAGATCTGGATCAAAGGTTGAAGAGTACGATCCATGAGGCTAATATGACACTAATGGATGCACAGCACCGTGCATGGTTTGTGGCATCTTTGACACCACACTTGAGGATGGCACTGTCACAACAGAAGCTTTCAACCCAGAAAGAAGAGTTGGAAATGGTGATGAGGTTGCATGAAACACTAATACAAGATCCAAGATTGGGAGTCCAACAAATCCATGCACAACTACTGAATCTATGCTTGGAGATGCAGAGTTTGAAGTAGGATAGGGTGCCATGGCTAGGGGCATGTGAAGAAGTGTGGTGCATAAAATGAAAAGGCCAAGGTCATGCCAAAGACCACTGTCCAGTATTCATGAACTACTTGGCAGGAGGGTGATCAATTCCGTTGAGACCAGAGGCACAGGCATGGCCAAGTGCAGCACCCATGCTATGGTGCGCAATCTGTCAGATAGAAGGAAAGCACATGAGAAATAGCTGCCATCTGTTGTAGAAGTATACACAGAGTCTGCAACAACTCTTTTGTAAGGGGATGGCACACACTGGATTTCAGGGTCGAGGTCGAGGTCGAGGATGAATGGGACCAGTAAGGGGCTACAGACAGTTAATCTATTACATTGTGGAGGTCTAGGACACTACGCTCACGATTGTACCAACCCCACGAGGATATCTTGTTCATACTATGCTGAGTTTGATCAAGAAATGGTAGATTGTCCTACGTTGATCGGACAGATGCGCAAGAAAGGGGTATTATAGCCTACTTCGACTCAGAATATCCAAATTATGAGGTCTGAACCACGCGAAGAAGACCCTAGCATGAACATGATGATGAAAAGTGGCGCGACCATAGGGGAAGATAAGGGGAAGCAACCCGAGGAAGATACATGGGTTTGCAAGGCTCCTACAAAGGAACCTGAGTTTGACTTGGAGCGCGCAAAGGAGACGTTTATAAAAGCGAAGAAGAGCTTCACGGAGGCCTCTACTTCAGGTAGTAAGGATCAACCAGAGATAGGAATGGATCCTTCTATGATTACTACCTTTTTAGAGACATGCATGAAGCTGTTGTGTGACAATAGGGCAGTTAAAGGACTACAAGAGCTGATCACTAGGTGCTCAGGGTCGGGTGAACCACGCGTAGTCTGGAAACTAAATAGCATACATTGCGCACCAGCAGGGAAATGAGATTAACAATGTAGATTGGTGAATATGAAATGGATCAAGTAATCCTAGACTTGGGTTCGGACGTGAATGTGTTACCAAAGTAGACATGGGAATGCATGGGCAAGCCTGCATTGCAGTGGTCCCCTATTCAATTACGAATGGTGAACCAACAGAAGATTTTTCCCATGGGGAGGTTGCAAGGGGTAACAGTTGATATTGAAGGTGCGAGCACGCAGATGGACTTTGAAGTGATAGAGATTGTTGATGACAACAATCCTTAACCCGTGTTGCTAGGAATAGACTAGGCCACTAATATGAATTGAGTCATCAACTTGAAGAAGCGGAAGATGATATTCGAGAAAACGTCCCTACACATAGTAGTTCTGCTAGATCCAACCAAAGGAGTGCGATACACTGAAATTGTGCGTGACAATGATAGAAATGATGAGCTAGATTACATTTACTAGATAACAGTGCAAGACCAGGATTGGGTGAACCTGACTACAGATGGGAGAATCTCATGATAATGCGATAGTTCCTGTACTTCGGATTCAGATGAAGAAGTAGAACGCTGGCAGAACAGGTTGCACGAAGTGACAACGCTGAATTGCAACATGATGATTAGATTATTGCGGTGCGTGACGAAAAAAGCAAGGGAATTGCCAACATATGATGGGGTAACTGCAGCAGATGAATTCTTAGACAAATTTGAAAGTGCAGTACCAGAATAGTAGTGGTACGCTGCACTAGAATGGGCGTTGTGCGCGACACCCGTATGATGGTGGAGTACACATCAGAAGACTATTGGAAACTGGTGTGAATGTAGAAGACGGATGCGCTTACGACTTGGAAGTCCCTAGTGTCGAACGAGAGTCAGGCAACCAAGACGAAGCAGCTTGCGCACCTACCTGTGTCAATGGGTGCAGACGTGTGCTATGCAAGCACATCCCACACTAAGGATCGAAAATCAGAACCCGACGCGGTAGCAGGGAAAGCGACGCACACCACAAATATTCCACATCAGAGCATTCACAAAGCTATGTTGAATCCTGAACAGAGTTTACCAGGCGGAACAAACTGATTGGGACCTGCGTGTGCCAACGGTTCGATGGGCTTATGGGGCCATGCAGAAGAACTTGAGCACGTGAATGATTCCAGAGACGACGAACAAAGTCGAGGCTGTAGCCTTGGGGAAGAATCCTCACACAATAACCCCCATAATTGCGACAACGAGAGGACTAGAGCGAAGAAATTATGTCGCTGCGTGAGGACAAACATATGCAGATTCAAGAAGCCATTCAGCGAGGGAACCTTGAGCTTTGTGAACTCGAAGAAGATTGGGTACAACTAAAGCAGAAAAGCATATTAATGAATGAGGATATCAGAAAAATAGAAAGAAAAATAACGCAAGTATTACGCGTCAATAGGAGGACAGGGTAATGTATAGGCAGCCCTACCACCACACTAGATGATTGTCGTCCATAATTTATGACTATATTACCATGGCTGTGATCGCACCTTATCAGACAAAGTAACCAGGGAAGCACGCCGCATAAGGAAGAACGTGAGGTGCTGACTGATGTGAGGGTAACTAAGGAAGGCCCACGGACTAGGTTGGAAGGTGACTTGAAGCCTCGCACCAGTAGTGCGACCACCTGACTGTCCGTAGGAAGCACAGTCTCAGCGCTCCAAGCAGTTGAAAGAGAGTGCGGGACTATAAAAGACTCTGTATCGGAGCTGCGTGACACGGAAGCTGTGCACAGGATCAATATGATGCATGGGTTGTGTTCGCGAACAAGGGGCTGTGCGACCGCGTGGATAGGCTAGAAAGTGATCGTTGGTGTCACTGTTCATGACAAGATGTCCAATTTAAGGCAACAAGGAGTGGACGGTGGGAAATTAAGACACAAAGTCAGAACTAGATTTGGGACTATCTATCGCCATTCTTGCAGTAATGAGCCTAATAGGGGGGAATGGTTGAATTTTAATTCAAAAGGGCCTATAAATCACAAGTGTCTCTCTACTAAACAAACCTTGGCATTTTGCGAATTCAGTTGTTGCGTTATCAAGTGGGTATGAACTTGACGAATTTGGAGGTTGTAAGAGCAAGTTTGTGGTTTGGAGCATTGCCAAAGGAGACATAGGATTCCCTGATCAGAATAATGTCAACAACCAAGGGAGCCGCACAGAGTTCTACGCCATTGGTAGGGGATGCACCAAAAATCCCTAAATCGCACCAGACGCCAGGGCCCAAAAAGGACCCACAGGCAATAGGACTGGTCCGTATGTCTCCGCGAAATCTACGGTTCAGTAAACTATCGATGGAAGAGAAGGGAAAGATGATTAATATTGAGTGCGATGATGATGAGGAGGATTTCCAGGCATTCATAGAAGAGATTGAACCAGAGTTGGAAATGGAAGAAGACATCTAGCCAGTACGCGTCGCAGCGAAGCTGCCCAAGTATGTCCCTCCGCGGAAAGGGAGGGTAAAGGTACCTAAATATTTGGATGCCATTAAAAGAACACTCAAAACCCCATTCCTCCCCGAAGGAATTCTACTTGAAGGTTCCACTGTGGGCCATGTACCCACGATGAAGTTTGAAGACTGGGACCTCACGGATAGCGAAAAGTTCCCTCATTTGGAAACTAGCCAACTAATGGAACAAAGCCAGGAGGGGGTAGTTACAGTGCTAGAGCCATGGAAACGGTTGTGTGGGGTGGAGGAGGCCAGACTACTCCACCTCCTATCAATTCCACACTTTCATCGAGCACCAATCACGATATTTGTCATTAGGCAACTACCTTTCCTGGTGCATGATGGCTACTTGTGGCTGGAGGAGCCCATTCCCATCACGGTGGAGCTTATTCATAGGATTTCTTAGCTTCCATGTATGGGAAGGGACCCCACAGAAATAGCTGGAACAAGTGGAGATTTTGCGATTGCAGAGGCCATGAAAAAGAAATATAAGTTGAAGAAAAAGTAAAGGGGTTACATCATTACTAGCATTCAAGACAAAGGGGTCCGAGTCACTACCCAGTTGTTGGTGTTAGCACTCAAATCTACCTTAGGCTGAAATAAGGTAAAACTCAAGGCTACATCAAACCATGCTCAGCCTCGTAGCTAGCCCTACGAGGACAAGAGAGGGCTCTCTCTGGGTCAATCTCAGTAAAAGGTAATCGATGAAGTTTGAGATGACTAAATTGGTAATTGATTTTAGGCTCGGTATGAAGTACAAGGAGGTTGAAGTTGATTTTTTGGGTTTTTGTTGAATCTAGGGGAAAGGCAATTTTGGGTGCGGGGATGAGACACAGTTTTTGCAGAGGTCCGATTGGGGCAAGGAAGGCGATTGTCTTGATGCTTTAAAAGTGAAAGAGATGGATAGATCAGACTAGCAAGGAGCTAAGGAGAGCAAGAAGCTTTCAAGGATTCTCCTTAAACAGATGAAAACATGGAAAGTCAAACAAACTTAAAGGCAGAGCATAGAAAATTATGGATTCTACCTTAACACTTCATTTGTTCAATTGCAGAAGATGAAAGAAGGAAAATGATACACATAAAAACTTACAGATACTAGAAGAAGCACACCATCAACACATGAGGCCACATGAATCCCAAACAGTGCTGCAAAACCCTAGTCTTTCCTTTGCCAAAATTGCAGAAATACAATGTACAATATAGTCTAGGCTTTTCCCAAAAGCCCAACCCTAAAAATGACTTAGAAAATACATAATATAGGCAAGCCAACCCATTCCCTGGCCTCTAGGAGTCGAGCTCATCATCCTAGGAGCTGTTTCAACCAATTCTAATCATGGAACTGAAATCTAGGCATCCAAAACAACTTGCCTCTAAAAGAAGGGAAACTGATCCATACATTAAATTTTTACTATTTTTTCAAATGGATCATCTAGAACAAGTAAATAAGTGCCAAAGTTACATCATATACATCAAATTACATCAAGATGGGTCAAAAATCACATCAAGAGGTGAAACGGGTCATAACTGGCCGAAATTCTGAGCTGGAAAGAGAAATTTGACCAAAAATCCCTATGCGTTGCGTGCTTGAGCTCTATGCACCGCGTGCCTTTCAGCCTGCTTTTGGGGCACTTCCCGACATCCAAACCAAGCTCACAATAGCTGGTTGGAAAGCCTTAGATGTCTGCTATCCAGCCCAAGTGGAATTTCTCAATTTAGAGCTCATTTGCCCCCTCAAAATGTCATTCTCCCAGAAGTACTTCCTGCTGGTGCAAAAGGTGGAAGAAAGGTGATTTTCATGGTGTTTTTGGCCCTTTTGGCTCAGGCTCGCTTGATGTGGCTTTGAAGCTTGTAGATGACCATCATTTCCCCCCCTGTCAGATACAAGGTGAGAAGATGGAGAAAACTCAACTGCAAGACTGTTCAATATTCTGGAACAAGTTCTGACATGTGTTTGAAATATCTTCTTGGCTGTTGAAACTTCAGAGTAAGCTGGATGTTACCAAGTTGCATCCACTTTCTCCATAGGTAATTTCTCGTCAAGTTCAAACTTCAGAGCATTTGACTGCTGTGGAAACCATGCGTCTTAAACATATAGTTATTTTGCAAAACAAAATCGATCTTATCCAGGAGAGTGTAGCTATCAACCAGCATGAGGTAGATCTTGCAAAGAATGACAAATTTCAATATACATATTTTGCACACAAAATTAACAATTTTGATACGACACCAAAGAAGCTGCTTGCATCAGATTCTCGTCTTCGTCCTGACCGTAGTGCACTAGAGATGGGAGATCTGTCGAAGGCTGGAGCTGAAAAATCCAATCTTGAGGAAAGACAACGGGCAGAAAGATCATAGCAGAATCCACCGAAATGATAGTGTTTAATTACAGTGTTGGTCATAGTTATTTTCTTTCAAATTCATCATACCACGTTTAAATATTGAATCGTCGAGAATGGTTCTAAACTTGTATTTCAGTAGATGTCAACAAAGTCGTTCTATCAGATGATGTACACTGATTGACAGAGAAAAAAGTTATCTTCGTTTTTCAACATTGTTATACAGTAACACAACAATAATGGGAAACGAACAGTCCAAACTCTATAATATGGCTGATCTCTGCTACCATGCGTAGATTTGCTTGTCATTTGAAAATTTTGGCACATCAAGTAAGAATTAACATGAACTGGAGCATCTAAGCCTCCAGTTACCAGTATAACTTTTCTATTGAGTAAACAGCAACAAGATCAGCTCCTCCAGGAATTTGAGTACAAGCATTTAACCTCAGAGTGCAGTCCAAACTTAATGCAGACTTGTGATTGATATTGCATGAAATCAGTGCAATTCTACAATTGAATGACAAAATGGATTCAGCCAACGCTGAAAGCGATTCTGGTCTAGCAAGCAGCGGACATGGTTGAATAACTACATTCAGGAAAGTACCTGAATGGCCGCTGAAAATCAACTCGAATCAATCAATTTTTTCTTTTATAGACCAGCTTTAAGATGCATTTTATAAATTTACAAAAAGCTCTGAGGTTCTTAGCAGTCATTTCTGAGGTTCTCTAGAAGAATTGTGTTATTGACTTCCTCCATCTCAAATGCGCTTTCGACGAGTCTTTGACACGGCAAGTCACTCAGCTTGCCCACATTCACCAAATCTTCTTCCGTTTGTATCTCGCTGCGTTTGTCACGTCCTGATGTCAAATCCTGGATGAGAACAGCTGTCTGAAGTCTGGTGTAGGTCGCTTATTTCTGGAGCCTGGCCCATAACAATTCCCGCTCATCATTTTCCCCCAAACAGAGATCTGCCATTCCAAATAAATGTATTCGCGCTCCCGTTTCTTTAATTCATCTCAGGGTTTTTAAAGATTGCAGCTCTGCAGGAAGAGACAGAGGGTTCTCCCGACGGCTTAAACCAGGGTATTCCAAAGAAAACTCTCGGCGCTCCCATTTCTTTAATCCATCTCAGGGTTTTGAAAGCTTTGCAGCCTTGCACGAAGAGACCATGGGTGTCATGCTCAATCTCATAAGAGCAACACGGTATTATACAACATTATCAACAATGTTGTGTTTATGGTGCATGGGATGGAGACCCGAGGAATGGCGGTAAGATCAGATTGAATGTAATAGCGTTTTGTATGCAGAGAATAATAATGAATAGCAGGTAGAGTAGCATTAGGAGCAGAGAATAATAGTGAATAGTGCGTTTAGACCAGTGGAAGCGTCAGAGTTGGTTTAAACGGATGGTCAGTGAAACGTTTTGGTGTCTGAGCACATGCAGAAATCACAAATAGAATATGTCACGGCAGCATATGTGTGGCAGACAGAGCGCAGGTAATGAAGGCAGCTAATTATATGGAGGAGCAGCGCAGGTAGCAGTTTTAACAGGTTGCAGCTAAAATTTAGCTGAATAAATATTCATGAGAAAATATTCATGAAATTTATGGCAAAAGTAAACTGCATAGAAAGGCCATGAACAAATGGCTCAAATTAATTGTGCAGGGAAGGAATACGCCTGCTCTGATACCATGTTAAACACACATGGGGAGCGAGAAAGATATAAATGATAAAGCATGCATTACAATTTTATTAACAATTTGATATACATTTATAGTACATTTG
>APFE031522412.1:8943-26580 GCA_000404065.3 Pinus taeda | reverse complement strand
CATCAACACATAAAGCCACATGAATCCCAAACAGTGCTGCAAAACCCTGGTCTTTCCTTTGCCAAAATTGTAGAAATACAATGTACAATATAGTCTAGGCTTTTCCCAAAAGTCCAACCCTGAAAATGACTTAGAAAATACATAATATAGGCAATCCAACCCATTCCCTTGCCTCTAGGGGTCGAGCTCATCATCCTAGGAGCTATTTCAACCAATTCTAATCATGGAACTGAAATCTAGGCATCCAAAACAACTTGCCTCTAAAAGAAGGGAAACTGATCCATACATTAAATTTTTACTATTTTTTCAAATGGATCATCTAGAACAAGTAAATAAGTGCCAAAGTTACATCATATACATCAAATTACATCAAGCTGGGTCAAAAATCACATCAAGAGGTGAAATTGGTCATAACTGGCCGAAATTCTGAGCTGGAAAGAGAAAATTTGACCAAAAATCCCTATGCGCCGCGCGCCTGAGCTCTATGCACTGCGCACCTTTTAGCCTACTTTTGGGGCACTTCCTGACATCCAAATAAATCTCATAATATCTGGTTGGAAAGCCCTGGATGTCTGCTATCCAATCCAAGTGGAATTTCTCAATTTGGAGCTCATTTGCCCCCTCAAAATGTCATTCTCCCAGAAGTACTTCCTGCTGGTGCAAAAGGTGGTAGAAAGGTGATTTTCATGGTGTTTTTGGCCCTTTTGATCATCCAGAACTTGATGAAATTCCTTGGCCATACTAGAGCATGCATAAATTACCATGAAAAATCCAAAACTATAACGTTTTCCTCCAGCAAGTGTCCCAATCATAAGCGCGCGCGTCGACGCGCTACGTGTTGAGCTGAAAAACCTGTTTTACAAGCCAAAAATTTCAAAATGAAAAAAATTTCTCCGACATTGCTAAAATTCGGAGCGAAGACCCTCCATTATGTATTATGTCCAGCCAATGAAGCCTTGGCCAAAATTTGGAGTGGATCGGGCTTTTTTCGCCGTTTTAGTGCTCTGCTCAACCACCTCTTTAGAATCTTCATTTTTGCTTTGCAGACATGCATACGAGCCCAATAATGAGTTTTAATATGACGAAGCATGTCTTTGTCTCTATTTTCCTTTGCCAACAATTTCTCCAGATGAGTGTTAACACGGATGAGCATAGACTCTTGATCAATCAGTGTCATATCACCGGGTCTCTTTCGGGCCGATTCTTGATCCTCACAGATTTGTCGCAGCTCATAAAGTGTATGTTCATCCTCTAGCTATTTGTTACGTTGCTCCAGGTAGTTTATCACCCACTTAGCCATCTGCAATTTCTTTCTCAGCGAGTCATTCTCAGCGTTTTTCTCCCGGATGATCTCCTTTAGCTCCGAGCTAGGGGAGCTCGCATCAACATCAATGATCGTAAAATCCGTGTCTCGGCCTCCTGAAGGACCCTCATCATACATAGGCCTCTTGCCCCTGTCCTGGATTTGTACCTGTGTTGAAGAAGAAGGCGAGACCCCTTCCACATCATGTGGAGATAATACTCGTCGTGTAGATGCAAATAAGGCCCTGTGGCCTCGCTGGTATGTCACATACGATGGAGCACTTATATGCTCGGTCTCAAGAATGTCTGGCTGGTGTGAAGGCTCTCCCTCATCATGAACTATCTTGGGAAGCGGCTGTGGTGCTGTGAAGAAGTCACGGGAGATGAAATCCTCCCAAGTAATGCCCTGCTGTGTCAACTGATGTACCACTATGATTTTGATCAGCGTGTAATGATATATACTTCTATGCTGCTGTGCTGGGGTCTTATTTTGTACTAAAACCACCGTCCTCTCTATGTTGCGACACATGAAATATGGAATGTTCATCATACGTACCCTCGTGAAATGCATCAACAAACGCACATGGTACGCATAGGGACGCGAGAATCTACCCTCGCAACTGAAATACCGAATGATGAGTTTCATCAATGGTGCAAACTCATCCCTCAGGAATCTGAAAGGGAAAACTGTGCTCAGGTTTCTCATATGCCTAGGTTTGATGTATGGCTCATAGTAGAATCTATCTAACTGCTGGTGTTTGTTCCATTCCTCTCCTACATTTGGTATCCCGGTGGCCTGAGCAATAATCTCTGGTGACAAAGTGAAATTTACTCCGGCGAGGCTTACACGGCCATCATGTAAATGTAGAACAAATAAACAAACTAGTTCATGATGATTATGGGTTTGTGAGATCATCTCACAGTATTGTAAACATGACCGACACTGAAAACAATCCATTGCAAGCGGGCAAGCCTGCAATTGAGCCAAAGAAGTAGGCTCCTCCCTGACATGCTGACCACTTTTGCCACTTTTGTGAGGCCTCCGTGGCACATTACCCTTAGCTGTAGAATCAATTTCATACTCCTGCTCATAGACTGAATCTGTCTCTGACATGACTTTGAAAACAAGATATCTGGAATATGTATGCTGATATATAAAACTGTGTGTGCAATTGAATGCAAACTACTTTTTACTCTAACAATGCTGTGACCAAGGGTAAAAAATGCACAAGGGAATATTAGGAAAGGGAAAACATTAGGGAATTAGGGACTTTGAAATGAAATGTAATTTGGTAAGGAAGGGAAAATGTATACATATGGAAACAGGGTTTAGGATCAGGGGGATATTGTATAGTTTTTAAGGAGTTTTCATAGAGGTAGGGATTAGGGGTTTAGGGATCATATGATAGAATTATGAAGGGATTAATGAGGAAGTTTGATGAGTTACTTTGGGAATGGGGGATAGCGGGAAGTGAGGAAAAGAGTAGACCTTGGTGACAACACTGTTTTCAAACCCTAAGCAATGCTTCTTATTAGCAAAAAGGAGATTTTTTCAAAGTCTTGTTTCAATGGGCATGAGCCATGAACCCACCACACTCACCATCAAAAACTAAGTAAAAGCAATGGAGGCAAGCCTACCTGGCAATTTGATGTGAATATTGGGTGATTTGATGAGTTTTCAAACCAATTTCGGGCTCCCCACTGTGTGCGCCGTGCTCATCACCTAGTGCGCCATGCGCGTGTAAATTAACACTGGCTAATGAAGCCTAGTGTGCCACGCGCACCCAATGCGTCGCGCGCCTTGCTGTATGGGTTGCGCGCCTCCTCAAATTTGTCAATCTTCCTTTCAAACACGTCTTCTACCCTCCACTTCACAATTTCAACTTTTGCCTTGAGAAATGGTGGAAATGAATGATCTTCCATGATTTATAGGTGAAGAAAATATCTCACCAAATTAGATTTGATTTTAATCACCCACTTTCATAATGTTTGGAATTTTGGCACTTTCAGGATTAATAGACTTTTTCTTTTTGGTTTCCCTTTTAAATATGGATGAAATAATGATTTTCTTTGATATTTTTTGTAGGGATAACTGTGATATGATTTGGCGAAGGAGACCAGGGTTGCACTTGGACAATTCAAGAACTGAAATTTTTGAATTTTTTTTACAAAAATGAAATGTTGACTTATCTTCAAAACAGAGTTTTGAAGAGAAGTCATAATCTTTCCGTATAACGATAAAAATCTTTGAGATAACAACCTATCGAGGACCTCCCTCTGGCCTGCTGGCTTTATTAGACTTTACAAAAACCAAATTGACTTAACCCTAGACCTAATGACTGAGAACACTTGTCATGACCTAGAAATTGAAACAGGGCTGCAAATGACTGTTTCAAGACTTTGATTTTTCATACATGGACCTGAGCCAGCAGTGCCAAGCATGAGGGGAATGAGTAACACAAACCTTTCCATCAGATTTATGGCATGCTCCTAACGAGTGCAAATGATCGAAACTGATGGGACACCTAAACATGAAGTGCAAAAAAGAGTTTTGATCTCTGATGGAGGGATAACCAGACCAACTCTAACATTGGCTCCAATAGGGATGGTAGCTCCTCGGAGGTGCCAAGAACAACATATCTCTGTGAGAGCTAGATAGTGCCTTCAGCCATTGGGCAATGGAGTCATTATTTCAACACAAAACTTGGACAATGTGAGGGACTGCAGATTTGACTGAAACTGAAGACAACTTTGACCAAAACTAACTCTATTTTTTACTAAAAGGACTAATACAATTGACTTGACAAACTTCAAACCAACTAACCTCCATCTCCAGAATTATAGCCTTCGTTGCGGGCCCCAGACTGAAGATGAGAAATTAGTACACATGTGCAATAAAACAGTAGTAAAACGATATATACAATGATGATGAAATGAGCAGAAAATACTCAGAAGCGATATCGCTTTAGCAACCGACCATTGATCGGCCCTCCAGGACAATCATCTCCATTCATTTCTTTGAGAAGAAAAGCGTTCTGGCCGCGATACGCTGCAACCTTGTATGGACCCTTCCATAAGTTTTCAAATTTGTCGTGCTTTCCTTTGTCTTCATGTCGGGCATCCCACCTCGAAACTACCTCATCTAGCTGAAATGTGTCTGGCTTTTCCTTCCTATCATAAATCGTTTTTATGCGCTCCTGCAACTTCAAAGTATTTTGAGATACCTCCTCCCATGTCTGCTGTAAATGAATCATTTGATTAATTCTTCTCTGCATAAGATCTTCCTCACTACCGGCTTCCTGAAGCAATTTGGCTACCGGGACAATAAGCGAAGTAGGAAAAACCGTGTCTGTCCCGTACACCAACTCAAAAGGAGACATACCAATAGACTTTTTCTGACTCACCCTATCATCCCACAGTGCATTCACTAATTTCTTGTGCCAGCCCTTTTTATTAATTTCCAGCAATTTCTTAATGATATTAACTAAAGATTTATTCGATCACTCTGCCAATCCATTTCCCTGAGGATGGTATGCGGTTGAATGTCCCAAGATGATATTATACTTATAGCAAAACTCAACCATTCTTTTTGACTTGAATGCCGCTGCATTATCTGTGATTAGCTTACTAGGACATCCAAAACGCGACAAAATATTGGTTTCAAGAAAAGAGATAATTACCGCATCCGTGGCTTGTCAAGTAGGAATCGCTTCAATCCATTTTATGAAGTAGTCTGTGGCTGTCAATATCCATCTATGTTGTCCTGACGATGCCGGATGGATTTCCCAGATGAAATCCAATCCCCATTGCTGAAAAGGTGCACTAACTTCAATTGGTTTGAGAGGCAAAGGCTGTAGTTTCTGCTTCCCTTCAAAAATTTGGCATTTGTGACAATTCTTAACAGCCTTATACACATCTGAAAACAGCGTAGGCCAATAATAACCTGCCCTTAGAATCTTATTGGCTGTGGTTTTCCAAAATAGATGGCCTCCGCAGTCTCCTCTATGAAAGTCTTCCACAACTCTTTTGGCTTCCTCCTCTACCAAACAATTCAATAACATTCCACCGGTGTCTTTTCAATACAATGCAGAATCTAGTATGCAGAATTTTGTAGCTCTCAATTTCAATATTCTACTCTTATTTCTTGGCATTCCAGGGGGAAGAAAGAAACATATCAGATACCCGAAATGATGAACTCTCCTCATCTTCATCGGACATGGAAGCAATCAAATTTATATCTAGAACCTGCAGATTTGTTTCAGCCATTAACTTGGCAAGTCCTTGTCCTTTGATCAGTTTGGTTGGTTTAATCTCCACATCATATTCTAACAACGCAACAATCCACTTACCCCGCCTTCCTTCTAGATCTACTTGTACCAAAATATCTTTAATTGCTGCATTAGGAACATAGGCTATAATGTGGGAATGCAATATATACACACATAAATCTTTCAAGGCCTTTACAAGCGCAAGTGCTTGTTTCTCAATAATGTTGTATTTCAATGCTCCATCCCTTATAATTCGACTGAAAAAGGCAATGGGCTTCTCAACCCCGTCCCTTTTCTGCATTAAAACAGTTGTCAAAGTGTGCTTAGAAGCAAACGAAAACAAAATAAAGTCTTGCGTGTAGTCCGGGCTGATTAAAATAGGAGTTGAAGAAAGAGCTATCTTCACTAGATTGAATGATTTCACCGCCTCTTCTGTCCACTTTACCTGACTTTCCTTTTTCAGCATATTCGTGATTTCTCTAAGATGCTCAGCAATATTGGGAATGAAACGATGCAGAAAATTCATTTTGCCATTAAAGGACTATATTTCTTTCTTGTTCCGGGGCTGTTCAATTTGCTGGATAGCTTCAACATGTGCAGGGTCAACACGGATGCCATATTTTGATATGATGTGGCCAAGGAGCTTGCCCTCATCCATGGCAAAAAGACTCTTTTTCGGATTCAGCGAAATGGCATATTTTCTGCACTTTTGAAAAACAACTTTCAAATGATATAAATGTTCTTCATCAGAATTTGAACACACAGTTAAATCATCAAGGTAAATAACCAAAAATACATCTTTCTCGTTGGCGAAAGCCATGTCCATTGCACGCTGAAAGGTTGCTCCTGCATTCTTCAAACCAAACGGCATTTTTGCATAATGAAATGTTCCCCACGGAGTGGTAAACACAGTTTTGTCACGATCATCTTCATGCACTAAAATTTGATTATATCCTGAATAGCTGTCGAGTAGTGACATCCATGATGCTCCAACTACTCACTGCAATATGTGGTCCATTTTTGGAAGCGGATAATTGTCTTTTAATGAAACCTTATTCAAATTTCTGAAGTCAATACATAAACGGATATCACCTGTTTTCTTTCTCACGGGCACCAAATTTGATATCCAATCTGAAAATCGGATAGGCACAATGATTCCTGACTTATACAATCTGTTTACGTCTTTTTCAATCGATGGTAGCAGCTTTGGATTGATTCTCCCCAACTTTTGACGAAAAGGCTTCTGATTTGATTTAATGGGGATAGTATGCTGAATGATATTAGTGTCATATGTTTTTAAATCTGAGTAATCCCACCCAAAATCATCAGAAAATAAAGGCAACAACTTCACATACTCTGCCTTTACCTTTGGTGATAATGACTTTGATAATTTTACCATCTTGGGATTCTCAGCTGTCCTGATATTTACCTCTTCAACACCTTTTTCAGTTGGCCTCAATGTTGATTTACGGGCTACATCATCTTGGTCGAAGAGTTCCTCCAAAGGAATCAATCCCTTAGGAATGATGTTAGTTGCAGTACTTCCATTTGATTTATTTGTATATCATCACTACCATCATCATGTTCTGTATCTATGGAGGTGTCTTTGAACTTACCCTTATTCTGCAGAAAACGATTAATCTCCTCGTCATCCTGAAAGACTTGCCAACATCGCTGATTATCTGGAACGGTGGGACGGTGTTTCACATGAATCTTGAACTTGTTGCTGGAATTCATCGGAATTTTTAAGTTGCTTGCTGCCTTAGCAAGTCCATCAGCAACACCATTTTATATGTGAGGCACACATGTCAAGGTATGATCAGAAAATAACTTCAGAAGATCTAAGACTGCATTACGGTAAGATCTCATGCGAGGATGCTTGGCCTGAAACTCACCCTTAACCTGCTTTATCACCAACTCTGAATCACCATAGACTGCAATCCTTTTTGCTTTCAGCTTTCTAAGAATTTTAAGGCCAACAATTAGAGCCTCATATTCAACTTCATTATTAGAACAGTCAAATCCTAGCTTGTAGGAACACACTCTCACTTTGCTTGGAACCTTATCCGTAGCAGAAAATGGACTACGAATCCAAACACCAATTCTAGCACCACCACTACCTACTGCGCCATCAAAATCCATAGTCCAAAGACCATCTTCATCGTCCTCTAAATGCTGAAATTGCACCAGTTCTATTTTTCCTGTTTGCTGCCCATTGCCTTTAGCTGATTGCTCCACAATAGTTTGCTTTTCTCTTCTTTCTCTTTGCAGAACTTCTCTAAAATTCTCAGTGATTTCTGGTATATCTTCCGCTTGAACTAATTGACTATCAATATCATTTAAACTATCAGCAAACAACACAAACGACTCTAAGTCGGTATGTACATAATTTACAGGATGATTGATTGGCTTTTCTTTGCTGGTTATCATGTATTTCATCTTTTTCTCTCGATATAACTTTCTCATTTGACCAAAGACTGGAATTGTTGCGTAAGAGAAATCTAACTGTAGTGTACCTTTCAATTTTGCCCCCCAAGATCTTGAAAGGAGCATCCCAAATCGCAGAGGAATGTCCGCCACAACCACATCCATCAAGAAATTCTTCGCTGGAATTTGGTCTAAACTAACAACCAAATCTTTGATGAGTTCGATACACCTCACACGGCTGGAATCAAATGAATACAAATCATGATATTTCCTTGTAATGTCTAGTCCCAACTTTTCCATGATCGCCTTTGGCATCAAATTGTGCGAAGCACCTGAATCAAACATAGCATTATGCAATACATATTCATGCAATCTTAAACTGATATAAAAGGGAGGAACATCACTATTAGGGAACTCACCATCTAATGCAGGCCCAAATATCAATTCTGGCTGATCATCTTCAACATTTACAGTGTCAAACATTGGATCAAAATTCAGAATTTTGGAGACTTGACCACGGTAGCTGCTGTTCTTCATTATTTCTGCCAAAGGAATGGATATTTTTAATTTGGAAATTTCATTTTCCAAACTAAATGCTGAAACTTTTTCGACTTCTTTGACCGGAAGTTCCTTCTTATCCTTGATTATACTTGTCTGATTTGTCTTTTCTGCTAATGATATTTTACTAGCTGTGGGATCAATTGTCTCTTTTCCTTTCTTCTGTGGTATGGGTGAATCCATCTTCGGTGCTGTAGCTTCTTTTCTTTTCTGAATTAGATTTATGGGCACATCTCGGTTTCTCAATGAGTACTGCTTCTGTTGAGTGGAAAAAGCATTCAAATATCCTCTTTGGTAATCATCTGTTTCTTCCTCTAAATCTACATCATTTGCTAAGATGAAATCTTCATCTTTCTGGGCAGCTGAACTTTCTCCATATTCTTCATCCTCAGTGATGTAAATGGGCAGATCGTCGGGAGTAAAGAAGTGATTTTGGTCCTCTACTACATCAGCATCATCATCTGAATCTTGACTCACAAAATTCTGCAAAAGAGGAGTCTTAATCTGCTGCTGGGTTGCTGGCTCTTGTGCTCATTGTTCATGCTGCTTGATTCTGAACTATGGCTGCTGCTGGCCACAGTAATTTGGATTACGGATCTGCATTTCTGGTTTATCAAGGTTGATTCTTTTGAACATTTTTTCCATCTCACGAAGCCAGGGCGGTTCTGATGTAGACTCCTCCTTTATAGTCACTCTTTTCTCTGCTTTCAACCGTGCTCTCTTATCATTTAGATTCGCCTCAACACTAACGGAAATCTTTTGCATATCTTCTAAGGTAGGCGGAACTATGTCTCGTAGTGAATAAGCCATCTCCGGATCAAAACCGTCCGGGAATTTAAGAAGAGATGACTTTTTAGATGGTCTTAAGTCATCTGGAATTGCATTATACACTGCATTAAATCTGATAATATAATCCTGAACGGACTCACCAGGATTACGCTTGATGTTGGTATACTCTGAAGTGATTTGCAACGGATCTTTCTTCATTTCCCACTGATTTAGAAACAAAGTCTGAAGTTCCTGTAATGTGTTGATACTCCTTGCTTGTAAAGCTCTGAACCATTTACGAACCTCTCCTCAAAAAGTCTGGGCAAACAATCTCATTGAAACATTTTTTGCATCAATTTCATGTAGGTCCAAAAAGTCTGTCATTCGGACAATATGCTGCTGAGCTGATATACTCTGTGGTGTGCCATTGAATATAGGAATCTTGCTCTGATAATCAGCAGGCATAAAATCCAAATTGGACGACAAAGCAAGGGGTGCAAATTTGGCAGCCATGGCTCTTGGTGGATTTGCAGTCGGCCTTGGAGATGTTGGGGGAGTATGTGCAACTGAGGCGTGAGGTGTATGAGGAGGTGTGTGCCGAGGAGATGCAGTTTTAGGCGTGGAAACAATGGATGAAGGCGAATTGGCTGCAGACTTTTGATCAGAAATAATAGGTTGCACAAGGATGGTGGGAATGAAAGGCGGTTCAGTAGGATCTCTAGAGATGGATGCCATAATGGATGATCCAATGGTAGTAGATGTAGTTTCTAGAAAATCAATGATATTCATAACCTCAATTGTAGTTTGGAGCTGTCTTAAAATAAAATTCTCAATAGACTTGTTAGACTTTTCGATTTGAAGAGCGGCAGCGAAATCATGATTTGAAACTATAGAATCAAGAGCATTTTCAGACTTGGTTTTAAACAATGACAGTTCAAAATTTTCATCAAAATAAAGTTCTTCAAGATATTCAAAAATTGCAGGACATGAATGGGATTTAATCATGAGAGTCGTAGAGCTTTCTTGACGAAGGATTTTTCGAATCAAGTTTGGATTTTCGTAGACAGGAGGCGGATTAGGATCTGGATTAGCTCTAGTATGTCTTCTTGAAGCCAGTGTGTTTTGTCAAAAGATCAAAGGAATATAAGTAATTCAGCCTATCGACTTCTAGACTCAATCATCCAAAGGTCTAGAACGAATAAGTTTACTGGGGTGATTTGCAAATCAAGTGCTCACAAGCTAACCGGAGATCGAATGAAGCAGCGTTTATCTACTTTCGCTTATGCACGGCAAAAGCGTTTCAAAAGCTACCTAGTGTGACTTTGGACTCCATCTAAGACTCATGAAACAAACACATCAACAAGCAAACCATTGAGATTTTTCTTCCCTAGTATGGTCGCCACTATGTTAGCACTCAAATCTACCTTAGGTTAAAATAAGGTAAAACTCAAGGCTACATCAAACCACGCTCAGCCTCGTAGCTAGCCCTACGAGGACAGGAGAGGGCTCTCTCCGGGTCAATCTCAGCAAAAGTTGATTGATGAATTTTGAGATGACTAAATTGGTAATTGATTTTAGCCTAGGTATGAAGTACAAGGAGTTTGAAGTTGATTTTTGGGGTTTTTGTTGAATCTAGGGGAAAGGCAATTTTGTGTGCCGGGATGAGACTCAGTTTTTGCAGAGGTACGATTGGGGCAAGGAAGGCGATTGTATTGATGCTTTAAAAGTGAAAGAGATGGATAGATCAGACTGGCGAGGAGCAAAGGAGAGCAAGAAGCTTTCAAGGATTCTCCTTAAACAGATGAAAACATGGAAAGTCAAACAAACTTAAAGGCAGAGCATAACAAATTATGGATTCTACCTTAACACTTCATTTGTTCAATTGCAGAAGATGAAAGAAGGAAAATGATACACATAACAACTTACAGATACTAAAAGAATCACACCATCAACACATAAGGCCACATGAATCCCAAACAGTGCTGCAAAACCCTGGTCTTTCCTTTGCCAAAATTGCAGAAATACAATGTACAATATAGTCTAGGATTTTCCCAAAAGTCCAACCCTGAAAATGACTTAATACATAATATAGGCAATCCAACCCATTCCCTAGCCTCTAGGGGTCCAGATCATCATCCTCGGAGCTGTTTCAACCAATTCTAATCATGGAACTAAAATCTAGGCGTCCAAAACAACTTGCCTCTAAAAGAAGGGAAACTGATCCATACTTTAAATTTTTACTATTTTTTCAAATGGATCATCTAGAACAAGTAAATAAGTGCCAAAGTTACATCATATACATCAAATTAAATCAAGCTGGGTCAAAAATCACATCAAGAGGTGAAACTGGTCATAAATGGCTGAAATTATGAGCTGGATAGAGAAAATTTGACCAAAAATCCCTATGCACCACACGCCTTTTAGCCTACTTTTGGGGCACTTTCCAACATCCAAATCAAGCTCCCAATATCTGGTTGGAAATCCCTGTATGTCTGCTATCCATCCCAAGAGGAATTTCTCAATTTGGAGCTCATTTGGCCCCTCAAAATGTCATTCTCCCAGAAGTACTTCCTGCTGGTGCAAAAGGTGGCAGAAAGGTGATTTTCATGGTGTTTTTGGCCCTTTTGATCATCCAGAACTTGATGAAATTCCTTGGCCATACTAGAGCATGCATAAATTACCATGAAAAATCCAAAACTATAAATTTTTCCTCCAGAAAGTGTCCCAATCATAGGCGCGCGCATCGACGCGCTACGCGTTGAGCTAAAAAACCTATTTTATAAGCCAAAAATTTCAAAATGACAAAAATTTCTCCAGAATTGCTCAAATTCGGAGCGAAGACCCTCCATTATGTATTATGTCTAGCCAATGAAGCCTCGGCCAAAATTTGGAGTGGATCGGGATTTTTTCGCCGTTTTAGTGCTCTGCTCAACCGCCTCTTTAGAATCTTCAGTTTTGCTTTGCAGACATGCATACGAGCCCAATAATGAGTTTTCATACGACGAAGCATGTCTTTGACTCTATTTTCCTTTGCCAAAAATTTCTCCAGATGAGTGTTAACACGGATGAGCATAGACTCTCGATCAATCGGTGTCATATCACCGGGTCTCTTTCGGGCCAATTCTCGATCCTCACGGATTTGCTGCAGCTCATAAAGTGTATGTTCATCCTCTAGCTATTTGTTATGTTGCTCCAGGTAGTTTATCACCCACTTAGCCATCTGTAGTTTCTTTCTCAGCGAGTCATTCTCAGCCTTTTTCTCCCGGATGATCTCCTTTAGCTCCGATCTAGGAGAGCTCGCATCAACATCAATGATCGTGAAATCCGTGTCCCGGCCTCCTGAAGGACCCTCATCATGCATAGGCCTCTTGCCCCTATCCTGCATCTGTACCTGTGCTGAAGAAGAAGGCGAGACCCCTTCCACATCATGTGGAGATAATACTCATCGTGTAGATGCAAATAAGGCCCTGTGGCCTTGCTGGTATGTCACATACGATGGAGCACTTATATGCTTGGTCTCAAGAATGTTTGGCTGGTGTGAAGGCTCTCCCTCATCATGAACTATCTCAGGAAGCGACTGTGGCATTCTGAAGAAGTCACGGGAGATGAAATCCTCCCAAGTAATGCCCTGCTGTGTCAACTGATGTACCACTATGATTTTGATCAGTGCATAATGTTATATACTTCTATGTTGCTGTGCTGGGGTCTTCTTTTGTACTAAAACCACCATCCTCTCTATGTTGCGACACATGAAATATGGAATGTTCATCATACGTACCCTCGTTAAATGCATCAATAAATGAACATGGTACGCATAGAGACACGAGAATCTTCCCTCGCAACTGAAATACCGAATGATGAGTTTCATCAATGGTGCAAACTCATCCCTCAGGAATCTAAAAGGAAAAACCTTGCTCAGGTTTCTCATATGCCCAGGTTTGATGTATGGCTCATAGTAGAATCTGTCTAACTGCTGGCGTTTGTTCCATTCCTCTCCTACATTTGGTATCCCGGTGGCCTGAGCAATAGTCTCTGGTGACAAAGTGAAATTTACTCCGGCGAGGCTTACATGGCCATCATGTAAATGTAGAACAAATCAACGAACTAGTTCATGATGATGCTGGGTTTGTGAGATCATCTCACAGCATTGTAAACATGACCGACGCTGAAAAAAATCCATTGCAAGCGGGCAAGCCTGCAATTGAGCCAAAGAAGTAGGCTCCTCCCTGACATGCTGACCACTTTTGCCACTTTTGTGAGGCCTCCGTGGCACATTACCCTTAGCTGTAGAATCATTGTCATGCTCCTGCTCATAGACTAAATCCGTCTCTGACATGACTTTGAAAATAAGATATCTAGAATATGTATGCTGATATATAAAACTATGTGTGCAATTGAATGCAAACTGCTTTTTGCTCTAACAATGCTGTGACCAAGGGGAAAAACAAATGCACAGGGAATATTAGGAAAGGGAAAACATTAGGTAATTAGGGACTTTGAAATGAAATGTAATTGGGTAAGGAAGGGAAAATGTATACATATGGAAACAGGGTTTAGGATTAGGGGGATATTGTATAGTTTTTAAGGATTTTTCATACAGGTAGGGATTAGGGGTTTAGGAATCATATGATAGAATTATGAGGGGATTAATGAGGAAGTTTGATGAGTTACTTTGGGAATGGGGGACAGCAGGAAGTGAGGAAAATAGTAGACCTTGGTGACAACACTGTTTTCAAACCCTAAGCAATGCTTCTTATTGGCAAAAAGGAGATTTTTTCTAAGTCTTGCTTCAATGGGAATGAGCCATGAACCCACCACACTCACCATTAAAAAATAAGTAAAAGAAATGGAGGCGAGCCTACCTGGCAATTTGATGTGAAGATTGGGTGATTTGATGAGTTTTCAAACCAATTTTGGGCTCCCCACTGTGTGCGCCGCGCTCATCACCCAGTGCGCCACGCACTCCCTATGCGCCGCGCGCGTGTAAATTAACATTGGCTAATGAAGCCCAGTGTGCCTCACGCACCCAATGCATCGCGCGCCTTGCTGTATGGGTCACACACCTCCTCAAACTTGTCAATCTGCCTTTCAAACACGTCTTCTGCCCTCCACTTCACAAATTGAACTTTTGCCTTGAGAAATGGTGGAAATGAATGATCTTCCATGATTTATAGGTGAAGAAAATATCTCACCAAATTAGATTTGATTTTAATAACCCACTTTCATAATGTTTGGCATTTTGGCACTTTCAGGATTAATAGACTTTTGCTTTTTGGTTTCCCTTTTAAATATGGATGAAATAATGATTTTCTTTGATATTTTTTGCAGGGATAACTGTGATATGATTTGACAAAGGAGACCAGGGCTGCACCTGGACAATTCAAGAACTGAAATTTTTGAATTTTTTTTACAAAAATGAAATGTCAACTTATCTTCAAAACAAAGTTTTGAAGAGAAGTCATAATCTTTCCGTATAATGATAAAAATATTTGAGATAACAACCTATCGAGGACCTCCCTCTGGCCTGCTGGCTTTATTAGACTTTACAAAAACCAAATTGACTTAACCCTAGACCTAATGATTGAGAACACTTGTCATGACCTAGAGATTGAAACAGGGCTGCAAATGACTATTTCAAGACTTTGATTTTTCATACATGGACCTGAGCCAGCAGTGCCAAGCATGAGGGGAATGAGTAACACAAACCTTTCCGTCAGATTTATGGCATGTTCCTAACGAGTGCAAATGATCGAAACTGATGGGACACCTAAACATGAAGTGCAAAAAAGAGTTTTGATCTCTGATGGAGGGATAACCAGACCGACTCTAATAGTTGGCAGGAAAAGTGATGAGAAAATGTCGTGGAAATGAGGTACCAACAATGGTCATCACGCTGGTCGAGCAATGCGCAGAAGGGGTACGGTTCAACTGGGTGTAGTTCCTCTACGAGGAGTTCCTGACGAACTGCAGGGAGTCCCAAGAGTAGGGTAAGACCTTCCAATACGTGTGGTTTCTCTTATCCATCCTGTTGGTTGTAGGAGAATTACTTGAGGATAGTCAGTTTCCTCCCCTTTCCTAGGATTGACGAGAAGCATCAAAATACATGTCGCTATGGGCGACAAAAGATGCCACGTGAATCCGCCAAACCGAGATCTTCTGGGTAATGATGAAGGCGAGCATACAAATTTGGATCAAAAAATAGTTGTGCCTATCCCCCTCGGTATACGACAGTTTGTAGAGCTTTGTAGACTTTAAAGTAGATATGCACAATGTGTATATCAGGGCGCGGAAGGATCTAGATCAGAAGTGGACCACACTCCCCTTCATCACAATAGATGGCATTATTTTTACTATGCTTGACTCATGGCCATCAGAATGACATGCACCAGATTTGGAAGTGGGCGATGAGACGATGATTCAAAGATAGAAGGATGCCACCAAGCTGCTAGCACAACAGAAGTGGAATGAGTAGCTAGTTGAAGAAGTATGGGCATCCCGTGAGGCAACAAAGGCCATTACGGAAAAGTCAGCAATAGCATCAACATCTGAGGCAACCACGACGCAGGAAGGAAGAGGCTCGAACCTGACCACAAGACAAGGGACATATGACATGGCGGCAGGTGTGGACCCACACACATCATCAGTGCAGCTAAAGCGGCCACACAGTACGGAACGGACAGGGTCCAAGGAAAAGACCAAGGCTTCCAAATTAGATGGGGAACCTATTACACTAACTGAGGGTGACCTATATGACATTGGTGACATAGTTCTCGAAGTCACCAGGGAGGTGCTCCAGGAAGCAATGACGGAGCAGCAGAATGTGTTGGGGGCACTTAGGGCGCAACTTCGAGAACTTCAGTTGTGGCCCCCACAACAGGGAACGGTAGCCATCTACGAGGCTATGGGTACATCAGCAACCAAGTAGTTGCTGTGGGCTAAAATGACTAATACTGTCGTGCTGCCAGAAGGAGAACTGATAACAGACAACACAGAGAACAGAGCTATGGTAGGTCGGCTCAAGGGACTTGGCTTAAACTTGGCTTCCCTTTCACGAGAGATATTATACTAGTTATAGGATGGAGCGATGACAGAGCTCCACGCTAGGGAAGGATGCACAGTACATATAGTGCCCACCCTAGTTTCCTGACTCTAATATGACATTATCTTGCATACTTTAGTCTATGAGTAACTCAGGCTGAGGATCCAGAAGCGTGACTCTATTATCAGCGAATGTGATGGTTATGTATGTTCTCTATTAATATTATGATTACGATATAATTAATGGTTATGTGTATTCTCTATTGATATCATGATGGTGATAGTAGTAAAGGATAGACATGTTTCTATTGATGTTATAATGATGATAGCCTTGATCTATATGTATGGTTCCATTAAGGTCATGATGATGCTAGCCATGATGGAGGTATCCCCTATGTTAGCTACTTACATTAGTTCTGATTCACAATGAACGGTGATGTGAATGACCAGGTGATGGTAATTAATGCTATTATGACAATGACTAACACTGAAAAACCTGGTTACTGATTATTGTTGAGTATGGCAGGAAAACCACCAGAGGCACTCACACATGATGAGTTGACGACACCTGTTTTGATGAAAATTTATATTATTTAATCTTTGAAATTCTAATCGATTTTGAAACCTGCTATATATGGTTATCTATATTCTGATGATATGTTAATGGTTGCAGGCACAGATGAGTTGCTTGGCCGAATGACTCACATATGGGTGATGGGGTTGTAGAAGTGGATGGAACTACATGGGAGGTGTGGGACAGTGTCCCTGATCTCACCCACTAGCACTCCCGCCGTGACTTGGGCTGGAAGGGTTGAAACACCTTCGCCTTGAAGATCACGATGCCATGAGGGCAGGTCCCAAAGTTGGGTCGCTCATCAGGAGTTTACTGGGGGGCGTGCATCAAGGCAGATTCCTTGATCCCTGTCACCATTAGTCTCACTATAGCAGGCAACATAAGAGATGATAGTGGTCTATGATGTTGCACGATATTTTCCCCTCGTAGTCACTGGATGCTTGAAGGGAAAGTGGTGTGGCACCCTTGGAGTTTCAGGGGAAATTCTTGAAGGGCACGACCAACTTGGCACCCTTGGCATCACAATTAAACTGTTAGGTGTGGCACCCTTGGAACTGCTAGGGAAGTTCTTGAAGGGCACGACCAAACTTGGCACCCTTGGAATCATTAAAAATAAATGATAATAAATAAATATAAGTAATGAATGAAAACTAGGGAGTTACATCAAGGATAAATGATGATTAGAAACCAAGGTAATTAAAT
>APFE031522405.1:0-12745 GCA_000404065.3 Pinus taeda | reverse complement strand
AAAAACAAAAAAAAATAAAAATATAACCATAAATTTCACAAAAAAATCTACTCTATACATACCACTCTCAATAATCAGAATTTTTTTCTTGTCATCAATACAATGATCCATGTGAAATGAAAAACAATGTTTTAAGTTTTTATTGTTTCTTTTTCAAATTTAATAAAATTATATTTAAAAAATCAAATTTTAAATTTGGCCATCAACTTAGCATAATTTAAATATTTAAATTTAGAAAAAGACAAATTAATTTTTATATGTTTAAAATTAAATTTTAAACTATAAATATTTTAAAATTTTGTAATAAAATTAGAAAATGTGAATCAAAATTGTTTGTATTCAGAGCAATAAAAAAACTCCGAAAAGTATAGTAATTAATTAACGTTCAACTCTAAATCTCCCTATACCACAAATAAGATGGTGAGTCAAAATCTCCTTATACGACAAATAAGATAGTGAGTAAATATCACTCACTGGATCTAGTGGCAAGGGCACACTTAATTTCTATTTCTTCTTCACTATGTTGAGATGGCACAATAATGGGATGGGCCAAAGGGACAGTATTAAGGATTGTCCTATAACGAAGCCACAATTTTGGCTTAAAAAGAGTAGGAATCAAAATCTTAGACTACAGTGGAAATCAATTTATGCAGAAACACAAGCTTCAAACCAGAAAAGCTTCAAACCAGAGACAATGCATATCATCTCACTCGTGAAATCAAGTTCCTCCCATAAATAACTCCCACATGAAGCTGAACACGGCCTTTCTACATCTCTAAAGACATGAAAGTGACCAATGTAAACACATTTAAAAGTAGAAAGTTTATGTACTTTATCATTTGAAAAACTAAAAGACAACTAATGATTCAATTCAAATACATTGCCAAAAAGACTATAAAATACAATGAAAATGTAAATTTAAATGCAAGTGTTCCTACTTAAATGCCACTCAGGCACACATGAAACAAAATCTAGCCTATGAAACTTTAAATTAAATTTAAATAAAAAATTAGCCAAATTATCAAATTAATTTAAATCCGCACTTTGATAACGTTTAAATTAAATCTTAATCCACACATTTCAAAGAGTTGCAAATTAAATTCATACCCACACTTCGCAAAGATTCAAAAGTAAAACTAACAATAAAAACAACAAAAAACTCACCTCTACTGTTTTCGAAGATCAGGAGAGGAGGACACTGTTTTGGAAGATCAGAGGAGAGGAGGAGATTGAGTCTGCAAATCAAAAAATTGGGGCAAAATAGTCCTCTGCTTAGGCGGCTCTTCCTCTGCTAAAGAAATATGTATCGCCCTAGAAAATAAGAAATCTGTGCCTTGCCCTTAAAATTGAATTACCGACCCTTATTTAATTTTACAAAAAAAATCATTTAAAGTTTACACCAAATCCGTCCTTTCTTCTCCAACTGGAATAATCTACGGAGCCACTGAGGTGAGGTTGACTGAGCCTGTGCTCCCTCATTCCCCCCTAAAATTTATGACAGGCAATCGAGATACCTGAACGTCAAATTTACGGTTTGATATTTTCTTTTACCGTCATTTTATACGTTTGAAAAAAAATTGTGCCGTCAAATACGTTTAAAAATGGAAAAAACGTTCTGTGGAACATCAAATTCCAGGCCTGCCAGGAGGTGACCGTGAGTGAGTCACCATACATGAATTGAATTGCAAGTCTTGTCGGATTAAATTTGAGCGACGAATTGCAGCTGGATAGTTAATGGTAAGTACTAGGTAGTAGGTAGTGGGACAGTGAAGCGTTTAAGTTTAAACTGCGTTGTGTACTACCGCACCCTGCTGGTCTCAACCAAATAAATAAGGTATTATAAATTTCTACGTTTCACTTATGGAAGTAGACGTCGTTTTGACGGTTTGCAGGGTATATCACACGTCGAATTTGACGTGGAAATTTTTTCCACTCCCGTCAAATACGTCCAAAAACCAAAAATACGTCCTGTGGGACGTCAAATTCCAGGTCTGGATGCGAGAACTTTTCTACTATATATTTTTTTAGAATAAATACCAAAAAATTCTAGGGAATGAAATATTCTAGAAAAAATATATGGATGTTGGTTAGAAATGAATAATCTGATGCTTTGAAGGCCAAACAATATACTAAGTACGGATGTTGGTTAGAAAAGTCTAATCTGACGCTCTCAAAGCCAAACAATACACTAAAAACGAATGGAGGAGACATATTCCTAGTGTTGAACTAATGTTCGTGCTCCAACAAGCTCAAAATGAAGGGCCCAATATATGCAAAAGGGTAAAAAACATAATGATGACTACAAATAAATATAAGGAAATTGGTTGATAACACTTCATATTATTTTCTTATGCCATACACAATACACTAAGATTACATTTAAATCTTAAATTAATATTAAGTATAAAATTTATTAAATTGCATAATAATTGATAAATTCAAAATTTGTCTTTTCAATTAATATATGTGATGAGTCTCCCATAAGGTTTTTCTAACCACTCCTAGGCACATAAAGGCTATATTGAACTTAATTTTGTTCACTTAATAATACTTTCCTAGCTTAATGAGTTCTTAGAAGAGTCCAAGATATTTTTCATACTTTATGTGCCTAACATGACTATTGTGTAATATTTGAATGGATTTTACACAAATTTCAAGGAGAATCATCTAGAGATATTTGTGGGGCCTACTACCTTCTACAAAATAAAACCAACACTACTTCCTAAGGATAGTAAATCCTCCTTACTATTGCTACGTGGTGATCTAGGAAACAAGATCTAGGTTTTTATTGATTTTTGGAGGGAAAGCAATCCTCCACTCAAGTAGTTTTCCTCCTATCCACTTGTACAAACAATAGGCTTGAGTAGCATAATAGGATTAGAAGAAAATTGTAGGAAAGCATGTGAATAATACGAGAGGTTTAGATTCTAAGCATTCTTTGTAACTTTGTCATGTACAAACAACATTTTTGCTAATCGAAGTGATATTTGATTTCAGCTCTTAGTTTAGCTTTCTTCTAAGGTTTTTAAGTTTCCTTGTGTTAAGGCCCAACCTACGTGGTCAATATCCCTCTTGTATCATTTCTGTTCACACATTTGTTTATGTCTACAAAATATTTATGAACATTACTTTCATGCATGTTTATTTAGATAGTTTATGAGCAATTTTTTCTTGCAGATTATCTTATCATTTGTTGATGATAGTTGTAGCACTGTTACATTAGTTAAATAGAATTTTTACTTTGAATTTAGTTAATTTCCATTACTATTTTAAATTTATTGTTCATTATGTATTATTCATTGTTTCTTACACTCTACTATATTTTGCAACTACAAGAAACACTACAACCTTGCATTTTGTTAGATTAACCCTACCACAAGTTGTTTTGATGCATTGGATAGGTGCACTTTTCAATTTTCCAACTTCTCCTTAGCATCATTGCCATCCAATATCACGTTTAGCATATTCACCTTCACATTACACTGTTTCTTGTATAAAAATAAGGACACTTGTAGTAGTTTGCAACTCGACTTCTAAGCTTGCCCAAATTCACACGAAACACATGATTTTCCTTAATGCTCTATACATACTTACTGTCTCGATACTCAACACCTAACATACAAACAAGCTTGTAGACTGAAGCCCTAATTTCTCAATACCCAATATCTTGAAAGGCCAATGGTCGAGCTATCAAGCCACTGGGCCCTCAGGAAGAGGCTAAAGAGTGTCATTGATACTAATTAGTTGATATCTTAACATCCAAAAGCCCAACATCCACATCGTCACTATATGGTTACCACCTATACATCACCTTGGTGCCAAGTCAACCTTCCATTGCCATGTCAACATGCCACATCACTTGCCACATTGGTATGCCAAGTCATCTAGACCCACATTGGTGCCACATCATAATGAGACGTTAGCATGTCAAATCAACTGCCACACAATTGACATGCGGTATCCCCGGGTCCACATCCACTCACCACATCATTACTCTATCGTTATCAAGGTTTCTTGTTGGTGACTAGTGTCCTACTTACTAATGTCTACTACCCAATATTGTGACATTTTGATAGGTCGATGTACGAACAACTAATACATTGCATTAGTGTTGGTTGACCTTGAGGTGTCCTTAACACAGTTAGCCCGACATTTGACCTCTTGATGGACTATAGTCCCCAACCATCAAGTGAGAGTCCTTGAACCCTCTATCTCCATGAGCTAATGGATAATGTAGGATAATATGTTAATATCGAGGACATCTAACCTAGACTAGGTTAGTTGGGGCTTTTTGCACAATTAAGTGGTGAGAGCACTATTTGCCATCATTATAAACCATAGGTATATAAATGTTGTATGGGTTTAATGTGAGGATTTGCCCAACAAAAATGATTTTTGTTGGAACCTTGGACATCATCTAAAAAGAAACACTATTATCATCCTAGGGCCTACGAATGGTTATTATCATCCTAGGACCTATGAATGGTTTTTAAGGTTTAGCAATAATATAAACCATGCACATTGTACAAAACCACTTCCGAATGCCTCTATGATGAATAGTTTATAGGATGCAAATGTGTGTTTATATAATTTATAGGATGCACAGGTTAATTAATATTATATGGTTTATATTAATAAAATAAATGCGCAAATTAATAAAACTTATATGGTTTATATTAATAAAATAAATGCGCAAATTAATAAAACTGCTGGCAAATGAACATTTAAAAAATTATTATGATGAAGACTTTTCAAACATTTTTGTGGGAAAATTTAAAATTTTATGGGAAAATTTAAAATTTTGTGGGAAAATTCAATTAATAGCACTGCTGGCAAATGAACCTTTAAAAAAATATTATGAAGAAGACTTAAATTTAAAATTTTGTGGGAAATTTAAAATTTCGCTTATCTCCTTGGCTGGGCTTGGTTCGAATCGGCTGTTCTTATCTCCTTGGCTGTGCTTGGCTCGAATCGGCTGTTCTTATCTCCTTGGCTCGAAGTCCCACCGCCTGAACATTCTCTTCCAACGATTGATTAAGGTGTCGCTGTCATGGTTCACACCCAGGAGGAAAGCTTATTTTCTGAACCAGCTGGCTTATAATATTATATGATATTTGGCAAGTTGGGTTCTAAATATTTGGTATTCAACGATTTGGGAAACTTTTGAGCAGACAGATCAGTGTGCTTTGAGGAGTAATAGCCAAGACAGGTTTACCAGCTCTGCATTTACTGTTATTTTTTTCTGTGAGGCTGATCTTCCATAGTTTTTGCCTAAAACAGGTATGTGTTTTAGCTTTCTGTTTGTTTTCTTAAAAAAATAGCTCTTTGAAGATAGGGTGTAGAAACTGCAGGCAAAATTTTCATGTATGTTTTAGCTTCTGGATCCTCTCCAGTGCCATTCCTGCCTCCTCTGTAGCCTCCTCTATATCCACCTCACGCACCTCCTTAGTTGTTCCTGGGGTCACCTCCTCAACTCGAAAATAGTTTCTTTTGAATCATTTTTCGATTGTATGGAGGGCGCAACAGTTGTTCCTGGGGTTTTCGATTGTATGGAGGGCACAAAAGTTGTTCCTGGGGCACCTCTTCAACTCGAAAATAATTTCTTTTGAATCATTTTTCCATTGTATGGAGGGCACAACAATTTTCATTAGTATTAGTATTTGGAGGGCATTTCTCTGCCGAGGCGTACCATCCCACTTTCTTTGGTAATCAAAGAGTTTTCCCTGATCAGTTCCTGCCCTGCAATCATCTTTGACATTGCTCCCATGCCCATCATAACTAAAAATGGGCGGATGAATTCAAAGGCACCTCCACTTCCCCTGAATTCTTTATGCATTTTTTCTTTGAAACGAAATCACAATCGAAGATTTGAATGTGTACCTGTTCGGATTTGTCTTCTCAGGGATGATTAGTCCAGAGAAATTGCTGAGGAAGAGGAACATGTATTTACCCTCCCAATTTGTTTGCATACAAATTCAATAATGGCAGGCTTTTAAGGCTTCCCATGTTAGTGTTAAACAATTATACTCTGTTCTTTCCACCGGATTTTCCAAATATTGATTGCAAATTCCCAGAACTTGTTATGGTGAATTTATTGTTGTATAAACCAACACCATAACAAACAAGCTTCAAACTTCCCTTCAAATCAACACCTGCAAGATTATTATAATAACAAACAACTTAATTAGATTTGTAATCCAGGAATATAAAAACTGTGAGATCAGTGAAGAAAAACGAAAACCCAGTGCACAACTTAAAATTCTAAGATCGTTGAACAGGTACAACGTGCCAGGAAATTCACCTGTCAGTGCATTTTCCCGTGTACCCATCTGCTTGATACAGTTAGCTCAAGACTCTCGTATAGTGGCCAAGAAGTGATTACAATGATGAAGACTGCTATAGACGCTGGAAAGGCTGTGACTAGATTTCACTGAGCTGCAAGCTGGATACAGTTGGTCGAGGAACAATGAGCAGAAAAAACTGCCATAGATGCTGAAAAGACTGAGTCCAGATTTCCATTGAGTATCAATAGTAGCTTCTATGTAGATGGCCAAAAATCCCAAAATATTGGCAAAGATGTGATTAAAATGAGCACAGAGAATTGCCACAGATGCTGGAAAAACTGTATTCCGCTTAGATCTGGGACACCTTGGTTCTTTGTAACTGTATCTATTTAACTACCATGTAATGAAATATTATGTAAACCATGAAATTTAAAGTTCAAATTCGCATGAATCAGACCCACCAAAAAAATATACCTCACAACAAGTTACTTGCTTATATATAAGCTTCAACTTTCAACTTGCATGCAGATTGGGGAATCACTATTCTCCATTCCGCTTGTTTCCAGGAATGAGTCCCTCCTTGCTGTTTTCTGCTGGATCTAATCTTGCTCATAGATTTGTCAAGTTTAACTCATGATGGCTTCATAAATCTTGCCGGTGAGGCTACTTCTACACAGGTTTAGGAAGGCCAACTGACTCAAAGTGGCAATGGCTTTACGCCATGCTGTCCTTGAAGCTACATGCCCATATAACATCAGATCTGTTATTTACATAGGTGCCAATGTAATTGTGGTGTCTAGTTGAATGAATCCACAAACACTATCCCAAAATTACAGATCTGTGGTTAAAGATGAGATCGATCTAGCTGGATCCAAGCCAAAAAGATGACAGAGAATCAAGATTGGTTCAGCAAGTCAAAGGAGCTGGAATACTTCCTTTAAGGCCATTCAAAGTATGGACCCTCTCAAACTTCCAAGTTTTACCCCTTAAAGGTGAGTAGAATTAGACAGTTCCTTTGAAATAAAACCCCACTGCGAACTAAAACTAAGGTCATTTATTCCCAGGAGCGCTTTAAACTACACAAACTATGATGGAATTCTTTCAATGACATTTTTTTTATAAGATTCAGAGTGCACAATAACTAGAGATTGTGAAGCGATGAGGAAACGATACCTTCCAATCCTAATTTAGAGAATATTGTGGCAACCAATTCTCAATCCTAATTTAGAGAATATTGTGGCAACCAATTCTCTGGTGTGTTGCATACACCAAATACCATTCCAAAGACATGCATTCTCTGAGTTTTCAGAGGTAAATTTGGACATCAATCAAGTTGAATCAGAAGGACAAAAGAGCCCCCACGTCTCTGATTTCTCACCCCACCCGCGTCTTTTGTTCATATGAACGGACTTGCTTTCTCCAGCATGCGTTCATTCAAAACAAAAGCAATTTACAAGAAAACTTCCACCCAGAAGATCATATATAAAATCTTCTTAATGATCTGAATATGGCTTCTCAGAGCGACTAATAGTTGCAGCAGTTACAGTGGCTGAAGCCATGGCAGATGCCCAGAAACTTCCTGAAACATTGCGTTCTTTATTTCTTGTGTCCATAAATAGATACAGGTCTGATTAGACCTTTCTAGTGGGTGGAAATATCAAAACAGAACTGATAAGACCGATTTACTGTAGAGGGCTGAACTGGATGGCCAGTAGACTGAACGGTGTCCATAAATAGCTATTAGGTCTGATTAGACCTTTGTAGTGGGTGGAAATATGAATCCAGATCTGATAAGACTGATTTACTGTAGAGGGCTGAACTGGATGGCCACTGAACACATAAAGTCTGGTCAGGTCAAGTCTAGATGCACCAAAGAGAATTGAACTCACACCTCGAAATACTTTATGGAGTTCAACCAACTGAATTATCCATAGCACTGGGTGGTGCCTTTATTTTGCTAAATAGTTCTAGCGCACTACCTTTGCATGTTGTACATGTACTTGTATGTTTCTTTGGTAGAGATTTCTCCTCCATGAGAAAGACCGCCCCAAGAATGCCTATCTGCCCTCTTAGACAGAGCAATATCTGCGTGATAGAGATTAGATCTGTAATTTTCCCATTTGACATTGAGCTCCATCAGAAGAGCCAAATTTTCAGCATGTGGCCAACTGGAAGAGGAGGAAATGACAGATTGTTGGCAGCCAATATCAGCAAGAGTGAACAGCTCATGCCCGTGAAGAAACTGGATGATTGGGGGAGGAAGAATGTGATTCCCAGCCAATCCAATGATTGCATCAAGGCCAATGCGAATTATGTCGCCACGTCTAACCATCCATATTATATATCCCTGTATCCAAGGCTTAGATTTCGTCAAGCTATTCCAAATGAAAGACACATTATTCTTAACCGGAGCCCCAACTAGGATCCAGTTTTCCAGGGTAGCATGATTGAGATATTTTTTAATGATGATTTTTTGCTAAATACCAAGGCACTTGAAGGCCCTCCATAGATTTTTGATTAGAAGTACCAGATTGAAAGTGTGAGTGTGTTTGATGCCCCAACCTCCATCAATGGGCTTGCAAATTGAGTCTAGTTTAGATAGGTGAAGCGTATTTTTGTAACCAGACCCAACCCATAAGGAATCTGCCATGGTGGAGTTGATTTTGTGAATAATTGACATTGGAAAATGAAACAAATGCATCCAGTAGACAATGATACCTTGTAGGACTACCTTTATCATGACCATCCTACTGTCTAAAGAGAGCCATCTGTTTTCCCATAACCACAGTTTATTTTCAAAATTTTGAATGAGCCAATGCAAAAACCTCTTCTCATAGTTACTGGGCTTCAGCAAAAGGCCTGACTCTAATCCCAAATAGTTCTACAATTTTTTTAGTCTCCCCATCCTCCACACAGTGGAGAAATGACAGATTGTTGGCAGTCAATATCAGCAAGAGTGAACAGCTCATGCCTGTGAAGAAACTGGATGATTGGGGGAGCAAGAGTGAACAGCTCATGCTCTAGGGTCCACTTGTTGTGCTTTCCCCTTTGTACATCTTTTTTTTCCCGGCAGTTGCCTTTGGCACCTATTCTAAATGACAACAGACAAGTGATGCTATTCTAAATGACAACAGACAAGTGATGTTTTTCATTGACAATGATCTGCCTGATTGTTGTGCACTATTCAATTTTGCAATTATCTTTAATGCCTGCACCTGTAAACTTTACTGAGATGACAACTAAATTGATTATATAGCTGTTTGTCTGAGTGCCTGTATTTCTGAACTTTACTTTGCTGGTAACTGTAGTAATGCTAGAGCTGTTGCCTTCTTGCCCGTGCTTTTCAGCTTTGTTTGGACAATAACATTACTACATTAATAGCTAGTTTGTAAACCGAGTCCGTCTTAAAGGAATTCATAATAGATCAAATCATGGTGCTGGTGCTAAAAATGCTTTGTTTGAGCATTTCTCTAATTTGTCTGCACAGGATGAGTGAAATGCTGACTGGAGAGCACGTGTGGATATTAGCCTTGGTCTAAGGCTGCAAATTCTGCTTTGATTTTTCATTCACACTCTATCTAGTACTAGAGGCATGGTTGGTTGGGGTCATGTATTGAGCTTGGACCCCACACCAACACAAGAGGATATATTTTTATACTTGAAGCCCTTCTTTTTCCTAGTCAATCCAATTCCGGGGTGATCCAGATTAATAAAAGTCTTTTTTTTCCTGAAAGAAGGCCCTTTGGACTGTTAGCAGCTCAAGACCCAACAATTCATCATTATTAAGGTTTTCCACATCTGTATCTATTGAGATAGGGGAAGTATCCATTTCTGTATTTTTATATAAGGGAGGAGATGAAGCCGAAGACCTCAGGTCTGGATATAGATTGGAATATTTGCCTTTGGAAATGTGTCAGTGTTGACTTGCCATATGAATGATAATATAATCTACATTATTCTCCATTATGCTATGTCTATGTGGCACCGATTGGGAGTCCATTCCAAGGATTATCTTTCCAAGAGCCATTTGACTAGTGTCCTTTATTCTGCAATTATGGATGGGAGCTTATTGGGCTTCAGCAAAAGGCCTGACTCTAATCCCAAATAGTTCTACAATTCTTTTAGTCTCCCCATCCTCCACACAGTGGAGAAATGACAGATTGTTGGCAGCCAATATCAGCAAGAGTGAACAGCTCATGCTTGTGAAGAAACTGGATGATTGGGGGAGCAAGAGTGAACAGCTCATGCTCTATTGCTTCGTAGTATTCATTGGAGGTGCCCAGATCAATGGATGGATAACGAGTTGCTTCAATGGTTTCATAAAATCATGTATTGAGCTTGGACCCCACACCAACACAAGAGGATATAATTTTATACTTGATGCCTTCTTTTTCCTAGTCAATCCAATTTCGGGGTAATCCAGATTAATAAACGTCTTTTTTTTCCTGAAAGAAGGCCCTTTTGATTGTTAGCAGCTCAAGACCCAACGATTCATCATTATTTAGGTTTTCCACATCTGTATCTATATTGAGATAGGGGAAGTATCCATTTCTGTATTTTTATATAAGGGAGGAGATGAAGCTGAAGACCTCAGGTCTAGATATGGATTGGAATATTTGCCTTTGGAAATGTGTCAGTGTGACCTGCCATATGAATGATAATATAATCTACATTATTCTCCATTATGCTATGTCTATGTGGCACCGATTGGGAGTCCATTCCAAGGATTATCTTTCCAAGAGCCATTTGACTAGTGTCCTTTATTATGCAATTATGGATGGGAGCCTCCTTAAGCACAAACATATGCAGTCATTTGAGGGCTCCCAAGGGGTGTGTTCCATATTATATAAAGTAGGAACCTGATTGAAACCAGGAGCCATTCCATTCCTTTTGATACGATCCCCACAAAATCTGAGTGAACGTTCTGGTATTAGATGTCTGGTATTATGGCACCCCAAACATCTAATTCGGATTACCTAGTAATCCACTTGTTGTGTGGTTGAGTGAGGACCGTAGAAGATGTCAAGAGTTTCTAGCATACCTCCTTTGTAATCGAATTCAATAAAAGACCAGGCAACCCGTTTGTCCAGTGCTCAAGATACTGGCCCATTGTAACAGATACCTCAACGACTTAAAATTCAATCCATGGACCATTGAAGAGTTAGATCCAACATTCAGTATTGTAATGAGAATATATGAAAGACACCAATCTTATCTATGCATTCATAAGAAACATGTGATAAACACCTTTGGCAACTAGCCTTTAGTTTTTACTAGAGATGCATGAGAATATATGAAATACACCAACCTTATCTTATGCATTCATAAGCAACATCTGACAAACACATTTGGCATCTAGCCTTTAATTTTTACCAAAGATGCATGAAGCATTATATAAACACAATGCAATCTTTTGGGAAGTCCATTCAAATGTGGAACATTACTATGGAAGCCAAGTCAAGCATTGATTTTAGACCTTGCATGCACATTTCATGGATTGTTGTAGTAGTGATATAAAAATGGACTAGGTCAGTTATATTATATATGTCAAAGATAGTTTAACTCGAAATGAAACTGCCATTTAAGCTATAAACCTGACTAAATGGTCCAAACCTGAAACTGTGACCCTTCCTTGCAAATTGCATGTGCTACCAATTAATCATAGTTAAATGGTTTTAGATTCAATACGAGAGTAATCTTATGGAGGAGCTATTGGGTTTGGAAAGTCACCATAGAACAAAGGCTAGTGGGTTAATCTCCTAAAACAAGGTGTTAACATAGTCTGCCGAGAGGTACATTTTGCATCAAGATAACCCCTAGACTGCTATCTTTTTATGAGGAAGCAAAAACATGGAAAATGTTTGGTTAGGTAGGAATACAACTTGTCAATTTGGTCTAGCTTGAGTGATTAAAAGAGAAGGTTGTTAGGCTCTCCACCATTTCATGGATTGATATAGTGATGAGACAAAAGAGGCTCTCTCTTGAGACTTGACTAGGTGATTCATAACAGTTGTGGTGTTGGTGCCTTAACTTAGCCAGAAAATTCCAAAACTCTATTGATGCACAAAATTTATTACTGAATCTACCTCAGAGTATGCCATAGTCACTGAATATGACATGCATGGTTTTACCAAGGAGGCCCTAAACTTTTGAACAATGAAACTTTACATTGGTATCCTGGCAGTAGCTGCATTGGTCTTATTAGCATTACACCACTTTTAATATGGGTCTTCACAACAGAGAATCACCATTACACTTTGTTGATTTGTGTTAAAAAGAAACATAACACGCAATAGATTTCTTTTGGCATGCAATGTTGTTGTTGGTAGTTTTCTTGTATTTGTGCCACATGTAAAGCTAACATGCGTTAAATTTCTTTCACCTTGCAATATTTTTATTGGAAACATGCTTGTGTTTGGGCTAGAAACTATGCTAGATTTCTTTTTCTTTGCAATATTGTT
>APFE031522400.1:0-16828 GCA_000404065.3 Pinus taeda | reverse complement strand
TTTACTTTCCCTGTCGAATCAAACAAAATAAAGAGGCATTTTATGAAATAAGATTATTTTTTCATCTGCGTTGTGAAGTCATGGCTCGAAAGCAAAGGGTAGAGTGCAATCCATTTTTATTCTTTTGTTTTCACCTGGTAACAGATTGGTGGTACCAAAATTCCACAACAAGAGTTATTTCATGGTGTAATCTACCATTATTTTATGGGTGGGGCACAAGGGAAAAGGACAATTCTAAAGGAATATATATTCCTACAACTTGCTTCAGATGCTCCAAGTAACGAAGAACAACAATTCAACATAAGGATTTGCTGGTAAAATATATAATGGAGGAACAATAGAAGGATGGTGTTTTTGCTTTGTTCGTCTTCAACTGTGTCAATAGATATTGGCAGGCAACGACCCGATGATGATGGAACTTGTACATGAGTGGTTTTTGCCAATTATTTATGATGGATGTCCACCTTGTAAGGAATACACTAAATAAAGTTGAAAGGAGAATATTGGAAATTATGACGGACAAGTGGACGTTTCAATGTATCTCAAGGGTTTGTTCCACCATCTTTGTGTTTCTTTACGTGCCAAGTAAGTTACTTACTCATTTGCAATCGTCATGCACAAATATGTGGCATGCAACTAGGTGTATTAAGCTCATTCTACCTTGTTTTTTCTAGATATCTATGGTTGTTGCTATGTGACCTACTTTACAGAATTTTATTTTTATTGTAAGTGCTAACCTTCTTCGAAAATTCTATGGATTTTCATGGGCATGGAAATAAGTTGTGGTGATTTTAATTTAATATTTTATTATTATAAATCACATAAAAAGGTGCAATATTAGAAATATTAAAATTTAATAACGATGTTCTCACTTAGTTCGTTCATGGAAAAAGACACTTGTTGCCTTTTGATAACTACTTTCTTTTAGAAATTAGATGTTGATAAAGCCAGACTTTGTGACTGTTTATGTTGGCTTAGGAGTTAATAAAACGTAAAGAGAGACATCATAATTATTTTGACTACTAGTTTATTAATTATTTGAATGTTTTAATATTAATATTAATGTTTAATGGTGTGTTTCAGATATTTTTTTTGAATATTTCATTTTATCTATGATTCAAGAGTATCTTGTGAAAGAAAGTTATGTAAGATTACAAAATAGTATAAATTCTCATTATAAATTAAAGATATATTATTCATAATTTTAAAATTTATATTTTGTTTGATGTTAAAATATTTCTTATATATTTGATGTTGAAATATTTTAGTTAATATTTTCTAAAGGATAAATTCTATATTAAAAACTAAAATAATTATACAGTTACAAAATATTAAAAATTATAAAGTAATATTTGTTTTCTATATATAAAATTAATTTGTTTAAAATAGATGTTGAAATATTTTGTTTATATTCAATATTGAAATATTCTATTTTTAATTTAATTTTTTATATACAAATATATATGAAGTTGATGTTGAAATATATTTAAGTAATATATGTATTCATGTATTGTATTTCAAAGATAGGATTTTGTTTTCCTACTATTTTATCTCTCTACATGAAGTTTATATGAAATTATGTTACTATGGACATTGAAATATTTTATTTATAACTAATACTTTTTTGTTATTAATATTTCTTTTTTAAATATGACATGTCAACTATATGTTTAACATGGAATGAATTACAGATTCACTTCATCATGTGGTGCAAGATTGCACATGCAACCTCCATATTGACTAGTGGGGGAATTAAACATCTCCCTCATATTAAAAAAAAGGGGGAAAATATAGAACAAATTAGAAGTTCCCTAGAAGAGGTGTTTGCCAGAGGATGAGTGGGCAGGGGCAAGACCCTAACATGCATTAATGTCTAAGACAAGGATTGATGCCCCTCCGGTATTATTTATCACTAGCCACCTTTGCTATGAGCACCTGTTCGAGATCACACCCAACAATTTTATTTTAAGCTACTAGGCCAAATGCTTGTTTCAAGTGAACGGCGTGTTCATCCATGCCCTGTAATATTGAATATCTAAATGGACCTCTTCTTATTGCACAAGCAATGACAAAATGTTACGTCAAAAGGTAATTTTTTTGTGTTTTTACTGCAATTAGATGTAACTATCAAATTAATTTTGTCTTACTCTTATACCTGGCAATAAAATTTTAGACTAATTGTGAAATGTTTCCTATTGTAGTGGTGTTCCCACTTCTCCACTAATGGGTTTTTATTATTATTTTTTAAATCCGAGTCCATTTGTCCACAGCACAACATTCATTTACGAGGATCCATGATTACCGTATATGTTTTAACAGGTTTGAGTGAATAAATTTCCAAGTTCAGTTTTCTTTTTGTATACATATATTTTAGTGGTTTTTTCTAATGTGCCCAGCATATAATTTTTTTCTTGAACTTAATTTTTGGTTTCCTGTAGTTTCCTCCTTGACGTTCAAAAGTTCACATCAAACTACTCTTTTTTATCAACTCTAGTTTTCTCTTAAATTTGACATTGGGTTTCTACAATTCACTTGTTATTTTCCCTTACGCATCACACTGGGCTAATTATATTCGTTGGATGCATTGCAGGTATTTTGGCCCTCATGACCATTATAAGTATGTCTCCTAAGTGGAAAATACGCAACTACTAATCTCCGTTCTCACTGCAACAGGAAAATTCCTTCCTTATTAATAAGTTTCCATACGATTTGTTGCCTGTTATGGATGTACACAGTCTCCATACTGGGTCTATCTCAATAGATCAATGTTTAATTTGGTGGTTCATGTAGACCCCTCCTTAAATTGTAGAGCTTGAACATAACTATTCTTCCAGTTGAACGAGTGAACTCGGTTCACCACCGAACACCACCGAATTGCAACATATAGTGTATTCTCCATTTATAATTTAAACCCTAAGAGTTATGTAAATGTTTGTTCTGTATTACATGCTTTTAATATACTCCCCACTCACTTCGACTATTATTGTCATTGTTACGTAATTATCGACTTTGTGTATGTTTTTCATCGTTTGCCATTGCTCCTTAAAAGGGAGGTCACATAGGATTATATATTAAAAGGGAGGTCACATAGGATTATATATTAAATCTTAGTGTTTTGGTTTTAAATAAAATGGGAACTCTAAATATCTCTGTTGTTTGTATCAATTCCATGTACCATACTTCTCATGCCACTCTATTTTTTTATTTACTAGTTTGGTTAGAGTGAATATTGTCATAGGTTGTCCATGACTATACTTTGTTTGATGTATATTTACTCGAAATGAAATTACTTACATGAGTATTGTATGTGATATAAAATAAGGAAAATAGTTTAATACTACATTGTCTAAAATTACATTTTGCACTTCTGGCTTTACTGCTAGTAGTTCACGGGTTCATAATTGTAATTTACCTGTTACCAATAGTTACTCAAGTAAAAAATCGGCAAAATGATCTATGGTTATTATAATTTTAAGTTCCAAATCCTTCTTAATACTTTTACTATTTCAATCTGAGAATTTTTCACATGGGATCATCTAAATTCCACTACACAAAATTTTATGACATCTTTTTGGTGTGATTTATGTCTCTTATCAAAAGTCACTACCTTATTTACTCCATTAGTATGAAGATTTTCAGGTGGCACTATTCCTCGATTTTCTCTATATCAATATTTTTTTCTTTGATAATATGATCACTCAAATGTTTCCTATAAATCTTAATTTTTATTTTATTTTTCGTATATGCATATTTCATTCGTGATTTAGAGATCAATCATTTTTATAGATGTTGATAATGCTATAACTTTTGCTTCCTTTTATGTTACTTACTTAATTATAATAATTCATTCTTAAAACTAGAGTTTATACATTCTTCTGTGTTGTTCTTAGGACGCTAATTTTTTTCTTAAGAATTCACAGTTTTACACAGTGGAACTAGTTAAATTTCCTTCCCTTCTGTCTTGAACACATTGTGATTTCTCATTAATTAATAAGCCTATGAGATACTTTACACACTCTGCATAGAATTATCATCCCAAAAATATATTTAAAGAAGTGTTAAAAGTAATTGAATATAGAAATTGATAAGATAATCATACTTTGCATGGAATTTACAGCTCTTTGGAGTTGGTTGACATAAATTCACCAAAAATAATCCTTCATGGATTTATATATTAATTTCTACTCATTATCAGAGAATTATCATCCCAAAAATATATTTAAAGAAGTGTTAAAAGTAATTGAATATATAAATTGAGAAGATAATCATACTTTGCATGGAATTTACAGCTCTTTGGAGTTGGTTGACATAAATTCACCAAAAATAATCCTTCATGGATTTATATATTAATTACAATATTTACAAGGTGAGCATATATCATTTTCTATACCAATCCTTAAAATAGACTATATATTTAAATATATAACAAGGTGCATCAAAATATTTATTGAGTCATTCACAAAGATAATTATGCACAAATTTCTTAGCCAAAATCGTTGCAAAAATTACACTTGATGAGCACACTAGCCACCTAACCATGAATTGTATCTCTAGTTCCCCCTCATCTGAGAGTACTTGCCAAATATATCAACAACCCCTATTGATATTGTTAATAGAGGGTTTATACTTTTCATTCCACAATCAAATTTTCCTTCAGTGACATCCCGCTTTTGTGGTTCTTAACTCCACTAGCATAAGATTTTCCTTTAAAGCCTTCTTTCTTTTCTCGCGACGTTTTATTATTATCCATGCTTAGCATCTTTCCCCAGCTAGGTGATTTAATGGATTTTCTCTCCTATCCATTAAATCGTATGTAGAATCTTTGTCATGGAAGAGTTATCTCAATCTCATTTACTAATGAGATTTTAATTTATATTTTCTTTGGTAAAAATCACGTACTCAACTGTCTCATTCCCAAGTGCTTTCAATCTAATTATTTACTTGCTAATAAAACTATATATTTACATAAGCATTTCAATGTACTCTATGGATTTTCTTTCTTCCAATCGCACTAACGTAAATGAAAGAAAACAACACTACTACAAGAGAGGGGTATTACATTTCCCACTGGCCCCCCCACCACCCCTTTAATTCTCACTATCCCTGATGTTTATTTCTTAGTTATTTCCCTCTGGAACAATGTTGGATAATTCTTCTGCATTTAATCTTCCTCCCATGTAGCCTCTTTAAGATTTAAATACTTCCATTTCACCTTAACCCAAATGATGGCTCGATTCCGCAGCGAGATCTATTTTAGGTCTAGGATACAAAGAGGCTCTTTTAAAAAGTCTCCTTCGGGTTCCACTTGTAGCATTTTCCAATGAATTATGTGAGAGTTATCATGTATATATTTCTTAAGTAAAGATATATGAAAAACATTATGAACTTTAAAAATCATCAACACATCTTAAATGTAGATGATCGAGATCAATGACAAAGGGGGAGATTGTTGGAGAATGTCTTGTCATTAATGTCAATGCTAGGGGAAGAATAATAGGTTCAAAGTAGAATACATTGGAATAGTTCATGGTTGAGGGAGAAGATTTGGATGCATAACTAGATCAATGCATTTGAATCAAAATGAGAAGTATACAATGCTAGGGGAAGAATAATAGGTTCAAAGTAGAATACATTGGAATAGTTCATGGTTGAGGGAGAGGATTTGGATGCATAACTAGATCAATGCATTTGAATCATAATGAGAAGTATACAATGTGTTATCATTGATGTCTATACGAGGTGTTGTAGTTAGAATTACCCAACCATAGAGAGTTTTCGCTCCATGATCCTTTCTCAGGGATCACTAGACATACATGTGCAATATGTGTGTGATAAGTGTACAATGACATTCCAATCCAATCTCTATATTATTCAAACCCTAAAATAAATGAAATATGGGGGATGAAAGATCACACCTCTCAAATGAGAATCCAATAGTTTGTTAATGCAACTAGCTTAGGGTATACCTCAACTCTTAGTCTCCATTTTCCTACACATATGAAACCAAACACAAACATCCAAAATCCTTCGTATAATATTAGGTTAGCATGAAGATCATTAATAACATAGAATTAAAACAACATGAATAACATCTATACTATGTGTTGTCTCCCTGGAGAAAATTCCTGACTGGGACTGAACTAGTTCCAATGACATCCACAAAATTACTTAAAATTTTAAATAAATGGCCAGAGAGTGAGAGCATGAGAGTTGTAATAACTGCTCTAATTCAAAAACCTAGCAGTCAAAACTAGAATGGCCAAACCATTGAGAATTTCAAAGTTTAAATTTAAAATGGGTTGCAAGAAAGATGAACAGAGAACTTTTTTTTTATAGCTCATGCAATTAAGAATATGGGCATAAATTTTGAAAAATGAACGATGAAAAGGAAAAGAAATTAAGGACGAATTATGAAAAAGCAGAGCACTTGTTAAGGGATGTAAATTTAAAAACGTTAGTACCAATGGGTAAATTCATAGTTTTAAATTTAAACAATCCCTATTGCATCGTACACTTAAATAGTAGAAGAAAAATAAAACATGAAACTTTAAATACAAGAGGACAAGAAATAAAAGATACTATAATGTTTCTCGAATCTTGGAATCAAATTGGTCATCACACGCCTGTCAACAAACCACTGGCTATTTTAAGAAAACCATAAACCAACTTTTGGGACTCCCCTCTAGTGGTTTTGGCAAAGTGGGGGAGAAAAACTAAGATCATTCCCTGTCGCTGATCTTTCAATTGATGGTTTTACAACTTGGCTTTCCTGGGGTCTCATCTCAAATAAACATTGACTTGTCTGACCTCCTAGAATGTTGTTGTTTTGAGCATGAAATAATGTGATTTGTCAATTATTTTTTCACCTACAAGATGCATAACAATTGACTTTTTTTGGCCTGTATTCCATATGTGCTAGTCTATATGGTCAACATTTCCATTGTAATTATTATTTTTTCTACAAGAGCAGGCTTCATGTATGGTTCATCCTCAAACACATCCAGCCCTACACAAAACATAGTATTTTCTTTCAAATAGTCCACGATATTTTCTTCATTAATCACTGGGCCTCAACTTGCATTTATGAGAATCACTTCCTTAGACATGATCGATGCCTTGTCTTTGTTAATCAAATGATAAATATTCTTTTCTAATACAGGATGAAGGTTTATCTGGTCAACTTCTCTCAGAAAATTGTCAATAATGGAACTCATTTTCCATGTAACTAGTGCTTCATCTTAGGACACAAAAACAAAAGTTTCGATAATTTGTCGCATATTTTTCAAGTCAAGTGGACTGGTATAAATCATAATATATGGGGTTCATTCTAAAAACTTCCACAATCATTTAGACATACACAGAGTCAATTCTTCTAAATTAGATTTGTTAACTTCGTTACAACCAACTTAGATCCATCTTAATTTTGCATCTATCAAGCGCCACGAGGGATTGAATCTCTCAAGGTGAAAACCTATTTTTTGAGTGAAAAACATGATGAAAGGTTTTCACCTTGAGATATTTGATCCCTCTCAGTGCTTGATAGACCTGGAGTTAAGATGTGTCTAGGATGGTTTTAGCCGTGTGCGGCCAAGGAAAATCTATCAAACATATGACTAAGTTTATCAATTATATGTGAAAAACATCTAATATTGGTAAACCATTTTAAATATGTTTGAGGTTTATCTAGTCATTTTAATTTTAATTTTTCTTAGTGATAAATATTATCAATAACTTTAATGATGAAAATTGATGAAATAAAAGTTTTCAATGAAAAGTGACAATGTAATAGTGTTGGATGATAGAAAACGTGAATAATAAAATTGTAGCCAATTACAAATTGTCTCCATTGCGATCAATCTCAAACTATTTTCTTCTAATATTTTTATTGTCATGCTTGTTAGTTTTCTAATATTTTCATATTGATTATATGGAAAGGAAAGTTGAAATTGTAAGCCATTTAAATATTTAGATTGAGTTGTTGCAGTAAACATCATACCTTATCTCTCTTTGCTCTCCAATATTTATAGGTTGAATTACTATAACAGAAAAATCAATGTACATTGTCGATAATTTTTTTCACTTACACTGAAATCAATGCACTATTGATTCAATCACTTTAAAATTAATGTACCATCATACATCCAATTGCATCAAATGAGAAATCAACGTATACAATCAAATCAATGCATCTAATGCAAGAAATAAAATAGTATTAGAAAACACCATGTAAACTAAAATCAATGCATCTAATCCAAGTAACCAATTAGGATTAGAAATCAACATCTACATTAAAATCAATGGATCTAGTGCAAATAAGAAAATAAGGTTAGAAACCAATATCTACATGGAAATCAATGTATCTAGTGGAAGCAATCAAATAGGATTAGAAATCACCATCTACACTAAAATCAATGAATTTAGTGCATGCAATCAAATATGATTAGAAATCATCTACATTGAAATCAATGCACCTAGAGCAAGCAACCAAATATAACTATAAATCAACATCTACATTGAAATTAATGCATCTAGTGCAATAAATCAAATAGGATTAAAAATCACCATCTACACCAAAATCAATGCATTTAGTGAAAGAAATCAATTAGGATTAGCAATCAACATCTACATTAAAATCAATGCATCTAGTACAAGTAAGAAAGTAATATTAGAAACCAACATCTACATTGAAATAAATGCATCTAATGGAAGCAATCGAATAGGATTAGAAATCACAATCTTCACTGAAATCAATGCATTTAGTGAATGCAATCAAATAGGATTAGAAATCATCTATATTGAAATCAATGCATTTACTGCAGGAAATCAAATAGGATTATAAATAAAAATCTACATTGAAATCAACGCATGTAGTGCAATAAATCAAATAGGATTAGAAATCACCATCTACACTGAAATCAATGCATCTAGTGCAATAAATAAAACAGGATTAGAAATCACCATCTACAATGAAATCAATACATTTAGTGCAAGAAATCAAATAGGATTATAAATAATATACATTGAAATTAATGCATCTAGTGCAAATAATCAAATATCATTAGAAATCAAAATCTACACTGGAATCAATGCATCCAGTGCAAGTAATAAAATAGGATTAGAAATCACCATCTACACTAAAATAAATGTATGCAGTGCAAGAAATATTCTTCCCTCTCTCCACCCTGCATCGATATCTATATTTCTCTCTGTCTATCCTTATGTGTTCTTTATCTCACCCCTCCAAACACACATGCTCTCTCACTCGATATCTATGAATATCTCTTTCCCTACCTCTCTCCACTCTTTCACATCCTCTCCCTCTCTCTCTATCTCTTCACCTTCCAACTTTGTTACTATATGCCTCTTTCTCTGCTCCCCCCTTCTCTACATCTCTCCTGCTTTGTCTCTTTATCTGAACATATCTCTCTTTTCACTCACTCCCTCCCTTAGCTTCTCCCTCTCTATGTTTTTCTTCTTTCCTCCCTCTCTCCCCCTCCAGCTAAATATCTCTATCCCTCCCTGTCTCTTCTTCTCTTCCTCCCTCTCTCCCCCTCTCTCTCAATTCCTCTTTCTCACCCTCTCTCTCTCTCTGTCTCTCTCTCTCTCTCTCTCTCTTGCAATCCTCAATCTTGCCCCATTACTCTCTTCCTCTCTCTCAACTCCCCTATCTCATTCTTCTTCTGTCTCCCTTTCTCTCCTGCCACCCTCTATCTTCCCTCTCCCTCCCTCTCTCTCCCTCTCTCTCTCTCTCTCTCTGACTTTTCCCTCCAATATTCTCTCTCCCCAATCACTCTCTCTCTCTCTCTCTAACTATGTTGCTATATCCATAACTTTATCCTTATCTCTCCTTATCTCCCCCTTGTCTCCATCTCTTGATATATGTCTCTGTATCTCAACCCTAAACACACACTTCATCTCTATCTCTCCATGGTCAATCAGTCTCTCTTCACCTCTCACTCTCTATGTCTTTCTTCTTCCCTCCCTCTCTCTTTAGTTCTCACACTCTATGTATTTCTTCTTACCTACATCTCTCCCCCTTTGTTAAATTGGCAAGTAGGGCCAAACTCCATGTGGCTCAGCTTATTTATGGAAGCTGAAATTTTTATTGGATCCCTCTCGTCGAGAGGTGTAGGGTAGATCTAAATATCATCCGATTCTGATAAGTATTTATGGACATATGATTTTATTTTGATTATGGATTTATTATCAAGCCGACTAGCAACTTATGTAGTCTCAAGAAACCCAAACTTCATGTCTATTCAACTATCCAGGCTTTTAGTATAAATAAGAGAGGATTTGGACTCATTAGATACACACACTTCATGTGATCTCCTTCTCACCACGTCTTGGGTTTTTGTTGAAAGAGAGATACACAAGAAGATGCATTGAATGATGCCCTAGCATATATGTGGATGATGCCCTAGCAATATGCATACACACATTCAATCCTGAATCATTCTTGAAGGAAAGCAAAGTGAAAGGATAAACGAGAGAAGGTAGCAGTAGTCATTTGAGAAGGTTTTTTCTGTCATATGAAGTCTGTTCTCTTAGGTGGCATTCTACTCTGATCTAGGGTTTCATGGGAATACTATTGGGTTGTAGATCTAATCTAGCCCCAGATTGGAATGATAGATGAATACCAAAGAGACCAAAGACATCTAAAGGCTAGAGGAGCCCTATCTCTCCCATTACGTGCATCCGTATACTAAAGAAAAGGGTTTTGTCTTCGCTGACCTATAATAGTCATCCATTTAGCATCAAAAAATTACAAATCGAGAGATTGTTATGTATGGGATGAGTCTTCATGAAGTTTGAGGATAGAAAAAGGCTAGAAGAGCCTATCTGAGATCATCGTTGCTGACTAGAATGGAACACTGTAATATATGAAATATATATATGTTGTCCACACAGTGATGTAAGCGGCAACTTCATGAATGTATGTGGATAAACAACAACAACTCAATAAATATACATGCGCACAACCCAGGTGGATACACAACTCAATGAATATATATACACACGCAGTCACTCAGGCAACACGCTATCACTCAGGCAATATATATATATACGCGCAATCAATATATATACATGCACATCTTTCACACTCAGGCAATATATATATTGAAAACGGATTACTGTAGATGACAACATGATTGTGTAGTTTGAGACTGCATGGAGGATTTGGAATCTATAGCCTAGCTACTTTGCTAGGCTGCAAGCCATAGCAAACAGCTAAGGTTGATGACAGTGTTATAGTGTTGCAGCATGATGATGTACATGCAGCATAATGATGATAATGCACATTAGCCAGGAGCTAGATGATGTATGGGAAACATAGTATGTTCCAGCATGATGATGCACATGTAGCATAATGATGATGATGCACATTAGCCAGGAGCTACATGATGAATGGGAAGCATGATCATGGAGACCATGATGCATGAAGAGCATGATGTATGGGCAGCATAGCATGATGTAGCATGATGGTGCTACACGGTAAGGTGCAAGAAATGGACAAGGTACAACACTATAATAGGTGAAGAAGTCACCTTAGAGAATCAGTTGAAGCAATATGTCTTCAATTGATCTCCGTAGATATCATAAGTCAAAGTATTGACTTCTATTGTAAATGTACTCTCTCTCTCACTTTCTCTGCTGAACTTTGAAGAACATAAAAGAAAAATTGATCAAGGGTTTCCCCACATTATGGAGTTTGTCCCTAGCTACCGCCACATCTTGTGTCCTCTTGTCTTGGCATGTCTTATGCGATTTATATTTATGTTCTATCTGTAGTTTATCTTAATGCTGATGTGATTCATAACCATGAAAATTTAAATAAATTTCTCTAGCATAGAACATACCTAAAATTAACATGGCATCAGAGCTGAGGTGAAGACAATGCCCAAGCAAGAGTGAAAGAGAAATCACCAAAGACAGTTGGGACAAGATAGAAGGATCAATGGGTTATTCATAATTCACCTAGGGTGAAGTCGAAGCAGAGCATATTATGAGAATGGCGTAGCAGAACTTTTGATAGCCTACCTAAAGATCACTTCATTGAGAAGTTCGGATCTAAGGGTGGAAGGAAAGGTAGATGTCTTGGTTATGAGTTTAGCCCTTATGCGAAGGAGTGTCCGAATGGAAGAGATGCAGGTCATCAAGGACACATTTGACTCTTCAAGGAAACAAGGAACCCCAAGAATGGACGTCGAAGGTTTTAAGGTGGCATTCATCGATGGAAAGGTACGTGTTTGAAAATAGAATTTTCAAAGATGCTTTTGAGTTCAAGGATGGATTAAGTTACAGGAAGTCTACTGGGGACCACGTCCATTGACACATAGCATTGGAGGTCTATGAGTCAGATGGTGACAAGTAAGCTTGAATTCAAAAAGAGCATGAAAGTACATGTCTGAGATGTACCAAAGGAAAATCTTACAAGGCGACCATTCCTCTCATGTAGCAGGTCAACAGGTTTGAAACAACCCGTGGAGTTTGAGATTCATGAATGGGATATCATCTATACAGGTGGAAGAAAGACCGAGTCTATGGCTTGAAGCAAAACACCCCAGGCGCGTTATGAGAGGACTGATAGCTGTTTGATGAAGCTGAGGTTCACTAAGGAATGAAACCAATATACACCATTATTTACAAGTTTATTCACTCTAGTGGTTTCTCATAGGCCTAGTTTTTGAAATTATGCTCTGATACCATTTTTCACGTACCCAATTTTTGCCTATATTTGTTTTTTTTTTAGTTACAATGTTTTACATGGATATCGTCTCCTTGTAACATGCACTGGCCTCTAATAATAATACATACATTTGAGTTTAGAACATAACATTCTATCGTAAAATTCACACGATGAAATTTGGTAATCAATTAGCCATCTCACTCCATATGTATATCCTTGATGTAGATATACTCATTGTTTTAGTATACTTTGTATAGATACTTCTAATGATAAAAATATTGTTACCCGATGAGGTAATTTTGGTATGTCCTTATCTAAATTGTACCTCGCTTAAGTTCTAAGGCATCTAATATGTCTGACCACTTGGGGGTCTAGTTAAGCTTATATCCAACCTACGTTTCTATAGTCCATTCATTATTTCTAACATGTAAATTCACCTAATCAGGCACCCATGTGGGATGTAAGGGGTGCTCTATAGATTTTTACTGTGCTCATATGCTTACACTTGGTGATATGAGACTAGCACATGTCAAATGTCCATGTGATTAAAACATTCCATTAGTATTGGGCTCCATCTATCGCAACGATTTACATGATTTCAATCTAGGGTTGTGGTTTATCTACTCGAATCTTAACTCTTTCACCTCTCATTTCACTTTGTTTATTCATAAAACATTTTCATGAGGGTGAGAGGTTTTATGCACCTATAATCTAATTGTCATGCCCATTTGGCCGTTTTACGTGGTTGTACACTTCTACTGTAGCATTTTCAGCTTGGTGACGGATAGGAATGACTAGAGAGGTCTTTATTTGGAGTCCTTCTACCCAAAATTTGTAATCATCCTCTTAATAAGCTTGTGGAATCAATGAGATTTATCTTACTTTCAAGTGTTACGCTACGTTTACTTCACTAAGGTACCCATCAGGTGATGAAATTGACTAGAACTTGGAGGGCTTGGGTTCAACACAGATGTTTTATTTATTCCCATCTCCCTTAGAGGTACCACGGTCATTCATTAAAATTTATCGCCCTTTTCTTGCCTAGTTGGTTATGGAATACCCTGGAGTTTTGCTTCCTAATCTCTTTCTTTCCTCATTTTCTTTGTCATAGAGTTATGGCATGTGTTGTTGTGTGATTGCCGTGTTGTATGCATAGGTAACTTAAAATGGGTTTAGCATAATTAGTGTGTTATTTTTGTTTATTTCGAGTAGTAACATTTCTAGGTCCATATACTACTAGTGTAGCACCTTATTTTTATTTTTGGCATAGCCCCATCTTTTTTTGTTTTGCCCATGTAGTCCCCATATTGTTATTATTGTGCCCCATCAAAGTCGACTATCGTTATTATTGTGCAAATTATTATTGTTACGTAGGTTTTGATTATATTGTGACCCCTTAGACTCATATATATAGAAAGGAGGTATTTTAATTTGTATCATCCCAGAATTTTTCATTTATGTAATGTGAAGGATGTTTTCCCCTCAAAGAGGATACATTCTTATTCGTTGATCTATCCTTCTCTGAGCTGGATGCATAACATTTGGTATGAGAGCTTTGGTTTCAAGGGGTTCACTATTGCAAACAGGTCATTGTGGAACTTTTGCTATAACTATTTTTCTACAAAGTTTGAAAAGCTAAAAGTTTTACCACGAGGAGCTGAAATCATGATGAAATGTGTGTAAACATTTCAGCTATTTATTTGCTATAGTTTGAGAGATATGATCCACATAAGTTAGGGTTTTTGCATGCTCCAAAATTTCATCTCACATAGGTGGCCTTGATAAAATAATCATATTGTCCTCTACGAGTACTGGATTTGAATTTTGAAAAACATTTCCACAATTGAACAGATTGTAGTATCTTGTGTATCATTTTCAGTGCCGAATGTAAAAACAATGGCACGTGGAACTCTGTACAAGTTCATTGTACTGAATGAGTCCATAATCAGGGCATCAATGGAGATTGGACATAACTCTACCTTGAAGAATCAAAATTTAGTTTGACTTGTGGCATTGGAAAGAAGACATAGAGGGATACCATAAGACCTTATTTCAAACCTTGAAGATCCAAATTTATAGAGATACAAAAAATTCAATACTGAGCTCCTACAAAGCAAGAAAAAAGTGTGTATTGTTTTAAAATTTGCATAGGTTTTGTTTGAAAGATCAGTTTGAAGTGATCCAAGTGGCACATTGAAGCATAAATATCATTGTTTTATTCCAAAATGACTCAAAGTAAGAAAAATGAAACACCTAGTAAGCAACCATAAATGGAAACAAAGAAGTCCACCACTCAAAACTATATATATGGAAGTGTTGCTTCTTCTATCCTTCCAACACCTACAAGGTTGACACCACAGTAATTGGAAGAAAAAAGAGAAAAACGGCTTTGTTATAGTTATGATAGAAATTAAACTAAAGGTCATAAGTGTGCTGAGAAGAAATTATTTTACGTAGACTATGAAGAGGAAGAATAAAAGGAACAAGAAACATCAAAAGAAGAGCATATACACCAGGAACGAACCCCAAAGAAAGAATAAGTGAATCCGAGCATATCTTGTACTGCATTGGAATGAATTACTACTCCCCAAACTCTCAAGATAGAAGGACATATCAAGAATAAAAAGGTGATAATGTTGATTGATTTAGGTAGTAACCCTAATTTTATTCATTGTAAGATAGCCAAGGAATTGAATTGCTTCCTATATCCAACAATAGAGTGTCAAGTGATGGTTGCAAATGGAGGAACTATAAATTGTTCTGGAAAATTCCATAATATTAGGCTAACCATATATTGTTGTGTCGATTTAGTTCCCATATTGTTATTATTGTGCCCCATAGAAGTCCAATATTTTTATTGGTGTGCCCTTACATTATTATTGTTATGTCAGCTCTTATTATATTATGACCCCTTAGACTCCTATATATAGAAAGTAGGTCTTGTCATTTGTATCATCCAAAAATTGTGCATTTTCGTAATGTAAAGGAGGTTGCTCCCTTGAAGAGACTAATTTCTAAGGCGTTGATCTTTTTCTCTATCTTTTTTGTGAGTTGGTTTCGTAACATTTGGTAGGAGAGCTTTGGATTCTAGGGTTTCACTGTTAGGTCGTTGTGGAATTTTCGCTACGAAGTTTCAGAACTTAAAACAAACTCATTTGAGAAACAATCTTTATGAATGTCGGGTCCAAATTTCAGATATTCTCGCTATATTTATGGAGATATGATCTAAGGACGTTAGGGTTTTTACAAACTCCAAAATTCCATCTCAAATAGATCAACGTGGAAGTTTTGCTATAATTTTCTTTCTACAATGATTCAGACTCTCAAATTAAAACCCATTTGAGCTGAAATCGTGGTGCAATGTGGGCCTGAATTTTAGAGCTTGTTTTGCTATCCAGTAAATTGGATACTATAGATGGAGCAATATTTTTATCTACATGATATACGACTGTTACAAAATGTACATATTGCATATTTATATTTAGAACCAAATCAGTTTGTATTGTATAGAGTGTCTTTTTGCTCGTAAATCACTTGTCACCTGGTCAATTTTCACGGAGGAAATGATAGCATATTATGAGGATACAAAGAGAAACACCTTCTTTAGATAGTTGATAAATCTCAAACAAAAGGGTTCAATGGAAAAGCACATTGAGGACTTCCAAAAATTGAATATAAGGGTAAATGATATTCTAGAGAAGCAAAGGATTGATGCCTTCATAGGGACTTTAAAGGATAACATTCAACATGAGGCTTGTCTTTGGGAACCTGATTCATTAGAGAAGGCATTCAGGTTGGCAAGAAAAATTGAAAGTAGAATTATGGAAACAAGGAATCCTACCACTCACAGCTATAAATATGGATGTGTGTTTGCTCCTAGCCTTCCACAACCTACAAGGTTTACACCGAAAAAATTGGAAGAAAAAAGAGAAGAAGGGCTTTGTTACAATTGTGATAGCAAATACACTAAAGGTCATAAGTGTGTTGAGAAGAAATTATTTTACATACATTGTGAAGTGGAGGAAGAAAAGGATTAAGAAATGTCAAAAGAAGAGGATATACACTAGGAACCAACCCCAAAGAAGGAATAAATGAATCCAAACATATCTTCTAAAGCATTGGTAAGAATTACCAATC
>APFE031522395.1:82938-89911 GCA_000404065.3 Pinus taeda | reverse complement strand
CATTTTAATTCTTTTTATTATTTTAATTTTATAGAGTACTTTTTGTTTCCACATTTTTATTTTATTTTATTTTGAACAAATTATATTACATTAATCTTTCTATTTAATTTTATCTTATGTAACATTTTTTTTTCCATATTAAATATAACCTCTTAAAACAATTATTAATTTTTTATTTCTTTTATAATGACTAATCTAAATATTTATTCAATAATTAAAATTTACTCAATAAAAAAAATTATGTATCCTTTCATAATAGAAGACCAAATTAGCCCAATATCACATATTAACTTTTTAATTCCGCCATCGTCAATAAAAATAGATCCCACTTGATAGACATGAAGATTTATCTTTATTTAATCAAGAAATTAAATATTAACCTTGGAGAAGAATCAAAAGTTTGCATATAAAGAGATCTCTTCAAAAAACTCAATTTCTTTTCTTAGAGAAGAATACACTCAATTTCTTTTCTTAGAGAAGAATACTATAGAAAAATTACAAGTTAAAAATATTATAGGAAAAAACAAGAGTGAAAGAATTTTATGTTTTTTATTTTCTTTTATTTTGACCCAGCTAAGATGTTAAATATTGTATTTGAGAATAATCAAAAGTTTGCATATCTCAAGATTTGATCCCCTTTTGAGAAGAATCAAAGGTTTGCATATCTAGAAATTTGATCCCATTTATTAGAGTTGAGTTAAGATGGATCTAATAACATGATTACCATGGATCAATAACATGGGTTCCTCATTCCATGGACCATTTCAATTTTTATTATTATTTTAATTTTATAGGTTATTTTTTATTTCCATATTTTTTTTAGCAAACTACATTCATTAATATTTTATTATTTTTATTTTATTGTAATTGATGTAGTCAAAATATTAAACATTAAGTCTTTAGTGCTACCTTTTGGAATATTTTCCGATGGTTTTTTCTCATGCACTAATTGATTGAAATCACAAGTTTGCTGGGTAATCTCTCCACAATCTAAGCTCACTAGGGGTTTTGAAGGTTCTAACTATATATACACTGGAAAAACAATTTCAATAACACAAATGAAGATTTCACCAAATTTTTGGGCGAGTCCAAAAAGTCTCACTAGAGACAAGTCTGTGGGTGGAACCTCTCAAAGAAATTATTAGTTTTTATTTAATTTTAATTATTTAATTGACTAAGTCAAATATTTATTAATAACTATAAGGATTTAATTGCTTTTATAGTAGTTAGCTCACTAGTACACCCCTTAGGGTGATCTAGAAGATATTCCTTGAAAAAAAATATAAAATAATAATAATAATTAAATTTAAATTCTTAAATCTCTAAATAACCACACCTATGAACATAATAATCTCTTCCAAAACTTATTTTGTCCACATAACTAGCCTACATCTAGTTTGTAACTCTAGAATTTTGATCCCTCTCAAAACCTCATAGATCTCGATTTAATGTAGATCTAAATTGACTTAATTAATACAAATTAACCACGAGGACCGTCCGAACTCTCTAGGATGGTTTAATTATTAGCCCTTATATAAGCCACCCTACACAAGAATACCATAACAAAAATAACAAGTTAAGAATATTATGGGAAAAAACCAGGGGCCAAAAAATTTTAATTTTTTTAATTTTGTTTTATTTTGACTTAGTCAAATGTTAAACATTGCACCATCCTAGAAGAAACAAAAACTTGTATATCAAAAAGTTTGATCTACTTTATAGATCCAATATAGTTAAGATGGATCTAAAAACATGAATAACATGGACCAATATCATAAGTTGTCAATACCAAAAACCATTTTTACTTTTTATTATTTTGATTTTATAAAATAATTTTTGTTTTCCTACTTTTATTTTAAATATGGTTAAAACATCTCAAAACAATTTTTTATTTTATTTTATTTCACTAATTTAAAACTTTTTTATTAAAAACTATACCTATTTTCTTTTATTTGTGTCTACTTTGATCCAATAAAAAAATTTACACATATTTTCGTACAGGAGACCACGTCTTAAATTTTTAATTCGACGATTAGTATAAATACCAAAAGTCATCTACCATTCCTATACTCCATCTGAAATAAATATTAACCTGCGATTGATCCCAGTTACGGACACATGGAGAGAATTCGAATTCGCCCTCATGCCCAGAAGCTGCAGGAAAGCGAAAGCGAGAATGAACCATATCCTTGGGTGACTTCGAAGCGATTTGCTTAAACCGAAAGAACCACGGCACCATTGGACTCTGGTTTGTATATCTTCACTTTGCTGCATCAAATTGGCAAAGATTTAGTTGCGAGAAATTGGATCCATCAGTTATTAGCCAGGGGACTCTGGTTTGTATATCTGCACTTTGCTGCATCAAATTGGCAAAGATTTATTTGCGAGAAACTGGATCCAGCCAGGTTGGAATTAAGTGTCCCTTTGGCTATTTTTCTGATTATTTTAATTTCAGGCTATGGATTGTTTAGGGCTAAGATTTAACATTTAAAGATTACTATTTTTCTGATTATTTTAATTTCAGGCTATGGATTGTTTAGGGCTAAGATTTAACATTTAAAGATTACTATTGGGTCGTTATAGTCATTAGCAGTAGGTTTTATAGTTTTATTTTATGAGAAATATTTAATTGTGTTATATATGAGGGTGTCAAAGTATGTATTGTTTAGTAGAAAATTTAATATCTAAAAAATTACTATTGGGTCATTATAGTCAGTACAGTAGTTTTAGAGTTTTATTTTATAAGACATCTTTAATTGTGTTGTATATTAGGATTTATTTTGTGAAATTTTTAGTATATTCGGTTTTAGAGTTTTATATATCAAGTTTTTTTGCTTTTGGTCAAAGTTGTCTCTATTCTATGTGCCTTGACCTATTAGACCACCTTCTATCACCGAGGTTGGTATTGAGTATTTTTTTACCTGCATTTCTTTGTTTTTCTAATTTCTGTGGTTTCAGATATAAATGGTATATCATTTATTTTATTTTATGAGACACATAATTAGTTTTATATGTTTTAAGTTTTTATTTTATTAAAGATATTTGTCTTTATAGGCAAGTTTTAAGTTTTATTTTATTAGAAACATCTAATAAGTCATATATGTTTTAGGGTTTTATTTTATGAAAAGCATTTTATGCTTGAAATGCTCTGTTTAATGTAAGTAAGATCTTTTAGTACTTTTTTTCTTGGACTTTACACTTTGGAGTTGTATGTTTTAGGGTTATATTTTATGAGGAACATCTAATGAGCCTTATATTTTTTAGGGTTTTATTCGTGAAAAATATTTTAGAGGTTTTTTATCTTCAAATATAATAATACATTTTAATGTTTTATTTTGTAGAAAACATGTCTTCTTTGAAATTTTATGTTTAAGCTAACTCAAATCTTCTCTTATTTGTTTCAAGTCATTTTATTTAAATTTGACAACAAAAATATTATTTTATATATTTTTATTAGATAGGTGGGAAGACCCTAAGGTAGGTGAGTTAGGAAGGTACTGGTCAGCTAGATTATCTTACATCCAAAAATTGAGCCAAGTTATGGTCTTGCTTCCTTTGGTGGACAAGTATAGGGATAAGCATCAGCTCTAGTTCTTTCTTCAAGTGGTTAAGTAGAAGTTGGAAGCATTATAGGTCTATTTCTAGCGGGTGTGGGTTCAACTTCCTGGTTTCAACTTCCTGAAGTACTGGCCGAAGAACCAAACTATTTCAAGTGTTGTTGGGGCTTGATCCATGGTCCATGGATGTAGCTAATTCCAGCTGTGTCGCACTCTTATGCCTAAAATCAATCTAGAAAGGGAGGACAAGGGGATGATCATATAGTCTTTCACATAAAATTATCTAATATATATTTTATGTTTAAGTTTTGAAAACTTAGGCTCCTTTTATAGCTGAAATGTTAATATATATTTTATGTTTAAGTTTTGAAAACTTATGCTCCTTTTATCGCTGAAATGTTAAGAGTAAGTTTGACTTTTTACATTTTGAATATTTAAATTTGATGAGATTCATTTATTTTTTACATTTTATTAGTTTATTTTGTATTCTTTTCAAATTTATTCTCATATATTAATTTTGTAATTGTTATAACAAATTTCGATTAATTTAATTATATTTATTTATAAATTTACATATAACATATTATAAATTAAAAAGATTATTTATATGTTATCAAGTAAAAAGATTATTTATCATTATAGTGTATGTAACATTTAGATATATTTTTAAAAACTTAAATATCATGTAAAAAAAATCCTTAATCAATGTAAGTGGAAGATGATAAATTAACATCGTTTTTTTTTTTCCTGTCAGTGGACACTCTACTTAATGACATTGTTTCTATTGTGGAGCTTTTATTCGGAATTAGTGTGAGATACATAAATGGATGGCTTTTCGTGGTTCAGTGCTATTTTTTTTACTAGGTACTAGGCAGTAATACAATCATGGAGATTTATCATGAGGGAACAAAGGTTGAGGACATTTACTGCCAATGCGAAATCCAAAAATTGAGTAATGATGGGATGCTAAGTGAGAACAAGATTGACAAAGACCTAGGCAATCCGCATCTTGAAGTTGAAGTTGATAGATGTGAAGAACCTCCAATCCTACCACATCAGACTCCCGAGAAACTGCGAGAAGGTGAATCTACACAATGCATGTTCGAACGCCTCCCTGAAGCCATCGTGCTTGATATTTTTTCTAGGTTACCAATCGTGGATATCCTGATAGCTGCCAAAACGTGCTTAGCGTGGCATCGCATGATCTCTTCCTGCAAGATCTTTCAAGAGTTCTACGACCAGAGAAACCAAGATTCCGTGATTGCACTGGGCAGCCCGACTCAGAAAACCAACCAATTTTGCCTTTTCCACATCAATTCTAATAGATGGTACTTTCCGCAAGGTGAGTGTCAACCTGGTAGATGGTTTCTCCAGGGAGCTGTGGACGGGCTGATGCTTTTTGTGAGCAGAGAAGGGAAGTTGGCGGTGGTTAATCCATTGACAAAGCAACACCGACTCTTGCCCGATACAATGGTGAGCTCGAGCCTTAGTCTGGAGTCGTGTCTGATGAAAAAATCATGGTGCTGTGAAACCACTCCTCTGCAGATGCGGCCGTTTCTCAACATAGTAGTTGACCCGGCAGATCAAAAGAAATTTAAAGTGATGGTGTGTGGAGAGCTAATAACTAAGCAGGTACACGTCCTCGTCTACAGCTCTGCGACAGATAAATGGAGCACAAAGCTCTGTTCTGAAATATACCGGAATTTCTTCAGGAATAGACTACTTTCGACAGTAGATGGTAATACCATATACTTTACCCCAAAGTATTATCATGGGTTGATGAGTTACAACACACATACAGGTGAGTTTCTCAATCACGCACCAAAGTTCTATCCGATCTCCGATTATGGAGGCCAGCCTATTGGGATTTTCGCGTACAGAAACCAACTACATCTGTTGGCTTTCGTGCACGGCAGCGAAGGTAATGCCGGGCCTCTCACCGCTTGTGTGGGCTTATGGCGCTTACATCGTTTCCGACGACGTTGGGATCTTGTGACTAAACACACCTTACAATTTTCATCATTTGATGTTGATGTTGTTGCAGCGTACGATGGAATGGACAGCATCACAATTATTCTGAGTACGGGATCGGTGGTAGCGCTGAATTTAGATAGCAAAGAGTGGAGGATGATTTCTTCAGCTCCAACTTCTGCTCTTATTGCTCCTGGTCAATACCTGTCCGCATTTCATGTGAAATTAAAATTTTCCACTGCCATATAAATCCATGCATTGTTTGAGTTTGTATTGGATTTGATTTCTGTGTTAAGGTGAAATCTTTGGACTTAAACAACTCCGTTTGTATCGGATTTAATTTCTGTGTTAGGGTGAAATCTTTGGACTTAAACAACTCTTTTTATATCACATGGATTCATTTAATATTAAAATTAGTACAACATGGATCTCATTTTTTCTTTTGACAGCTGAGTTTTTCAATACATAAGAGAACGATATGGATAGTCAAGCAATATGTTCTGCTGCTCTTTTACCTTTCGATGAAGTCAACGGAGAAGAATTTGTTTCTTTAGAGTCCTCTCAAAGTGAACAAGACCAACCAAATATAGATCAGCCCTAAGGACTAGAACAAGACCACATTCACTTGTAATTGGGAAAACTTTACTTATAAAGTCCTTCCATTTGGTTTGTTCAATGACCCTGCCACACTCTAGAGGGAAGTTATGAGTATCTTAATTGACCTTGTCCATGACATTGTTGAGATACATATTAATGACTTCACCCCTTATGGTTGTGAATTCTAAGAAGATATTTCTAACCTATGTAAAGTCTTAAAGAAATGAATTGAGATGAATCTCTCGTTAAGTCTTGAGAAATGTGATTTTTTTATGAATGCATGGATTGTCCTAGGTCATTTGATATATAAGGAGAGGATACATGTTGATCACAACAAAGTTTCCAACATTAAAAGGATCCATATCCCTAAAAACCAAAGAGATGCTAGAAGGTCCCTTGGATTGGCTAGGTACTATAGAAGTTTCATTAAGGACTTTAGTATTTTCACTTCACCCTTTTTTGGACTATTGGCTAAAGATTCAAACTTTTGCTAGATAGATAAATGTCAAGAGTCCTTTCAAGTGTTGTAGGAGAGGTTGACCTCTCCACTTATCATTACGGGTCCCAATTGGGAATTCAATTTCCATATCCACACAAATGTAGGAGGTAAAGTTGTAGGAGAATTCTTAGGACAAGTGGAAGACAAATTTCCCTACGTTATCTACTTCATCAGTAAGACCCTTTCTAAAGTAAATATAAATTAGATAGCTATTTAAAAATAGCTTCTCACTCTAATACACTCTTTGAGCAAGTTTAGGCACTACCTTACTCGATATCAAACTTTTTTCCGCATTGATAATTTAGCCATTAATTATTTAGTGAATAATCCTCATGTGAATGCTAGGATA
>APFE031522395.1:40438-77938 GCA_000404065.3 Pinus taeda | reverse complement strand
TTAATAACATATTTCACCTCTCTAAAAAGCACATCTAAGTTGTACACAAAATTCCTTGTTTCTGGGTTCCAAAACTTATAACCTTTTAAACCATCCTATACTCAATAAAGATGAACCTTTCATATTTATTATCCAACTTGGTTCTTTTCTCCTTTGGAACATGTGCATATGCATCACAACCTAATACCCTCACATGTGAAAGAGAAGCTTCCTTACTAGTCCATAGCTCATGTGGAGTCTCATACTCCAACATCGATTAAGGTGGTCGATTAACCAGTTAACATGCAATATCCATTGCCTTTACCCAAAATTCATGTCCTAACTCAACACCATTGAACATGCTTCATGTCTTTTCCATCAACATCATGTTCATTCATTCTAAAACTATATTTTTCTAAGGTGTATATGGAGTAGTATTCTTCCTCACTGTACCACACTTCTTATAGAAATCTTCAAATTCCTTCATGTAGAACTCTCCACCATTATCTATCCTCAATAGCTTTATCTTTTGTTTTGTCTTCACCTCTCTAAACACCACATCTCAATTGTACACAACCTTCCTTGTTTCTAGGTTCCAAAGCTTATAATCTTTTACACCATCCTTATACCTAATAAAGATGCACCTTTCAAATTTACTATCCAACTTGGATATTTTCTCCTTTGGAACATGTCCATATGCATCAAAAGAAAATACCCTCAGATGTGAGAGAGAGGGTTCCTTACTAGAGTCCATACCTCATGTGGAGTCTTATCCTCCAACATTGATGAAGGTGATTGATTAACCTGGTAACATGTAGTATTCACTACCTTTGGCCAAAAATTCCTATCCTAATCCGACACCACTGAGCCTGCTTCTTGTCTTTTCCATCAATATCATGTTCATTCTTTTTGCAACTCTATTTTTCTAAGTTGTGTATGGAGTAGTATTTTGCCTTGCTATACCACACTTCTTACAGAACTCTCCACCATTATCTGTCCTCAACACCCTTATCTTTTTTTTTTTTCTCTTCAGCTCTCTAAACACCACATCTTGGTTGTACACAACCTTTCTTATTTCTAGGTTCCAAATCTTATAAAATTATAAACCATCCTTATACCCAATAAATATGCACCTGTAAGATTTACTATCTAACTTGGTTATTTTCTCCTTTGGAACATGTACATATGCATCAGAACCAAATATGCTCAGATGGGGGAGAGAGGATTCCTTACTAGTCCATACCTCATGTGGAGTCTTATCCTCCAATGTTGATGAAGATTATCGATTAACCAGGTAACATGTAGTATTAACTTCCTTTTCTCAGAATTCATGTCCTAACCTGACACCACTGAGCATGCTTCTTATCTTTTCCATCAGTGTCATATTCATTCTTTCTGCAACTCTTTTTTTAGGTGTGTATGGAGTAGTATTTTTCCTTTCTGTACAACACTTATAGAACTTTTCAAATTCCTTCTTATAGAGCTCTCCACCATTATCTTTCCTCAACACCTTTATCTTTCTTTTTTTTTTCTGGTTTTCCACTAGATCCTTAAATTCTTTAAACCTGTCAAAGACTTTATATTTTTTCCTAAGGAAATACATCCATGTATTCCTCGAGAATTCATCTATAAATGATACATAGTACATAGACTTACAGAGTGATGGAACCAAAACAGAGCCAAACATCACTATGCATAAGCTCTAATGTCATTTTTGCCCTCTTAGCATGAGAGGGGAAAATCAGCCGATTCTGCTTCCCATATACACAATGTTCATAGGAATCAAAATCCATAGACAAATTAGAAATACCTTCCACAATATCATTACCATGAAGTATTTTAATGCCCTTCTCTCTAATATTTCCAAACCTTTGATGCCATAACATGGTATTTTCTCTAGAGACCACTACATATTTTTCTCCACTTTTAGGAACCACATAATGTTTGGACCCAACAATAACATTACTACTCAGAAACTTGTACTCTTGTCCAATCTCAACTCCACACATCAATATCAGTGCTTCTTGAACCATCTTGCAGCCATGTTTGTTGAGCATTTTTTTTACACCTGAATCATCCATCTTTCTTATAGAAATCATAATTCTTGCCAATGCGGGAATATAAATAACACCCTAAAGTGTTTTAATCATTCCACCATGCAACTTCAGCATGGATTTTCCATGTCTAATGATTCTACCCTTCCTTCCATCCCTTAAGAATACATCGCCAACATTATATTTCTCATACTCATAGAACCACAACTTTTGGGGAGTATTTGAAGAAGAAGAGAAATACACATCCCCACCTTCATCTTAGGTTGTTTTCACCTCTGAATGAGCATCATCAAATCCCTTTCCTTTCTTAGGAGCTTTGGATATACAGTTCTTTTTTTAGTGCCCTTCCTTTATACATTTCCAACATACTTTTATAGGTTTTCTTGGAGATTTAGATCTCCCTTTAGATTTAGATCTCCCACTTGTGGACTTATTTTTATTTATTTTTCTCAGATCATCCTTGTATAGACAAGACGTCTCCATTATAGCTCTCCATATTTCTCTGTCTCATCTCCTCTGACATCAAGGATGAAACTATTTCATCAAACTTCAAGGTAATTGTATTGCTACCTATTGCCACAACCAGACTATCCCCTGAATTGTTGGGTGTGTTATATTCTTTCCACAACTATCGTACGCACAAGGGATCATAGGGCAGTCGATAGCCCCTATTGTACATTGCATTGGGCACAACAAAGGGGTTATAGGGGGGCTGATGCCCCCCCTGTTGAGGGGTATGCAGGGGGACAATAGGCTCCCTACACGGGATCTGACACTGTGCCCTATGATTTATTTTTTTTGACCTTATATTTGGTGGGCAAACCTACCTATGGTTTTGTGCATGGATTGCGCACATGGTTTTCGACATGATGGTTCCTTGTATATGGCATTTTGTAGATTTGATCAAGGAAACTACAATTATGTTCTAATACAAGGTTAATGGATGATTCAACATGTATATATATGTATTGTAACATTGAAATGAATATAATGACAAATCAATCTGGTAGTCCCGATTTTAGGATCCAGGGGAAAATATCTATGATTATCTATTTTTTGTTTTATGCTCTCACTATTTTTTATTTTTTGTTTTTAGAATTCATTTGCAGATAATTTGTGTATGTGGTTAAAACATACATTTGGTATCAGAGATGTGTTGGATTTAAGAGGACACCCTTTCTTTTGAGGATTTTTTCTTGGGCCTATGGTAGACCCTATTCAGTGGGAGATCTACAAGATCAATTCTTGTGGTGAAAGAAGATGGTGAGTAGTGGAAATATAGAGATTGAGAAATTTAACAGTAATATTTTTGTGTTGTGGAAACTAAAGATGGAGGATCTGTCGATGGATAAATATCAGTGGATCGCAGTAGATCCAGGTACTAAACCAATGGAAATGTCAACCGAAGACTTGTTGAAGTTGGATCAGAAGGAAAAGACCACTATACAATTGTGTGTATTAGATTCAGTATTGTTGAATGTATGAGGGGAATTTTTGGCAAAGGCTTTATAGGACAAGTTAGGGACTTTGTACAAATCTATGTCTCTGGTGAATAAATTGTTCTTACAAAAAAAGTTGTATAACTTGAGGACGAACGATGGAGACTTGGTGACAGAGCATCTGAACACCTTTAATACCATGGTAAGTCAATTAATATCTATTGGTATTAAAATTTCAAATGAAGATAAGCACATTAGTTTATTATGTTATCTACTAGATTTGTGGGATAGTCTGGTTGTTGGAATAGGTAGCATTGCAACTGCCTTGTAGTTTGATGAAATAGTCTCATCCTCACTCTCGGAGGATATGAGACAAAAAATATGGAGTGCTAGAATGGTGATGCCTTGTCTGTACAAGGGCATTCCCAGAACAGAAACAAAAATAAGTCCTCAAGTGGGAGATCTAAGTCAGAGATCTAAATCTCTAAGAAAATTTGTAAAGGTTTGCTAGAAATGAAAAAAGGAAGGGCACTTCAAAAGGGGATTCTAAACTGAAAGCTCACAAGAAAGGAAATGGATCTGATGATTCTCTTTCTAGAGAGTTCAAAACGACCTCAGATGAAGGTGGATATATGTAGTTGGCTTCTTCTTCAAGTACACATGTAGATCATGAAGCATGATTGATTGAGATGTATCCTTTCACTTCACTCCCCATAGAGAGTGGTTCTATGAGTATGATAAATATGATGGTGGTGATGTCTTCTTAGGGGATGATAGGAAGGCTAGAATCATTGGTCATATAAAATTCAAGTTCAAGTTGCAACATGGAAGGATTAGAAGACTTTCAATTGTTTTTTGTAATCTTGCATTGGTCAGAAATCTTATTTCTATAAGAAAGTTGGATGATGAAGGTGTAAAAATAGCTTTCAAGAAATGTACGTACAAGATGGTTTAGGGAGAACTAGCATTAATGAAGGGAGTACAAACTCTAACTTTGTATAAGGTAGCATTGTTATTGTTGGGTGCAACAGTTCTATGGTTATTAAAAGTGGATCAAAAAATCAAGTGGAGAGAAGGTCCTTCAAATACTTCATGATAATGGTATGGTAGAAGGTATGTCTAATTTCTATCTGGATTTTGATTTCTATGAAAATTTTGTATATGGAAAGAAAAATCGGGTGATTTTCCCCTCTGGTGGTAAGAGGGAAAAACAAATATTAGAGCTTGTGGATAGTGATGTGTCTGGGCTTGTGTCGGTTCCATCATTGGTTAAGTCTATTTACTATGTATCATTTATATATGACTTCTCAAGGAATGCATGGATATATTTCCTCAATAATAAATCTGAAGTCTGAGACACGCTTAAAGAATTTAAGGCTTTGGTGGAAAATGGGACAAAGAAGAAGATAAAAGTGTTGAGGAAAAATAATGGTGGAGAGTTTTACAAGAAGGAATTTGAAGATTTCTGTAAGAGGTGTGGTATAGAACAAAAAAGGACTACTCCATACACACCTTAGAAAAATGGTTTTCTAGAAGGAATGAATAAGACATTGATGGAAAAGGCATGAAGCATGGTCAGTGGTGTGGTGTTGATGAGCCTCAGTATTGCAACAAGAATCATGCAACTCCCAAGGTTACCGAATTTAAATTATCAATCCGGGGTTCGTACAAACTTAAGAGGTATCGACACTATATGTGCAACATACAATGTGTCCTTATTTTTCTGTCATGATGTAGCAGAGTGCATGTACTAAAGTCAAATCCTAAACTAATTGCAAAAAATGAAATGTTCAAAATGGAACATTAACCTATTGCAAGAAACAAGTTCAAGGAAAGAGATTGAAATCAAATGCTAAAACACACCATTTTCTAACTAACTATTAAGAGACTTTGCTTCAAAATAATTCTCAGTTAACATGTATTCCATCCTCCTATCCTAAGCATGTAGATTCAAACCATCAAACCTTCTACTGTTGTGCATGTAAATGAATAAAAAAAATATGTTTTTCCTTTTGTCTTTTTTCATGTGAGAGTGTGAAAGCTATTCTTTTTTGGTGATCTAGTAGGTGGCCTGGAGATGATAGTGGATGGTTGGAAGCCTTGGGAGACCCTTAGGTGACCTTGTGTGGCTTCTTGGAGGTTTTCCCTCAATTCGGCCTCAAAACAGGCCACTACAGGAAAACCTACAAGATGTACTAAAAACCTACAAGATTCCTTATATTTCTACAAGATACAACCGAGAGCAACAAGATGGGTGATGGAGGTGATGGAAGGATTAGGGAGGGTGGTTGGTGGATGGAATGGAATGAGAAAATGCATAGCATCACTCAGAACATAAAACCAAGGTTGGGAGATGGATGAATTTGCTCAAAAATATTGGAGAAGTTTCCTTGTGAAATGATGAAATTGATGAGGGTTTAATGACCAAGAAAATAAAATCCAAATTGGATGGGACAAATTTTGTTATTAACTAGGATGTCTTAGGTCCCTATTCCAAGTGGAATAACTCAAAAGATCCTCTGTTAACCCATGCAAAAAAATAGAAAACATTACTAGTCGAAAATCTAGAAACTCGAGATCTAGTGAGCTAGTAAATCTAAAAAATGCCTAACCAAATCAAGTGGAAATGCAATGGGGTAATTTTTCTTATGAACTATAACTTTTTTTGATATAATGCAAGTGGAACCAACTTGATATAAGCTCATTAGCATGCTCCAAAAAATAGAAGAAATGTCTTATTCTTTGCCAAAAAGGAGTTCTAGAAATCTAGATTTGGGAATAACAAGACTAATACAAGCAACTCAATGATTACTATTAACTTCCAAATATTTTCCAAGGATGAAATAATGATTTTGATCCTAAAAAATAACTTACATCAACCATTTAACTCAATCCTACAACAAGAAATCATTAATACTAAATGCATAAATAGAAAGAAATAAAAACAAGAGATGTATGTGAATAAGAAGTGAAAAGAATTAAAGAAAATGATAAAAAAGGGATCTGAGGCTCCTAGGATGGCTGAGCCAAAGGAAAATAAGAGACCTATGGAGGAGAACAAGATTTAGAAGCTGAACATGACACCAATCTTCATTATTTTCATCCATAAAATTACATCCTTGCAAGAAAATACAATGGAGTTGCAAAAATACAAGCTCTCTCCACAATAACACTAATGAAAATATATCTCTAGAGGAAAATTAGACTTGGTAGTTACTAAAAATGATTAGGATTCATTCCCCATGAATGGAGGAAGCTTTCCCCACCAAAATCCATTGATTAGTGGATCCGGTCTCTTGATTAGTGGAACACATTCCTAGATTTTCTCAATCATTGGAGTTCCATAATCTGTGCCACAATTCCATAATATCTTGTTGATTTATTATTTATTATTGACCCTCCTATAGTAGGGAACAAGTCCCTATATCTCCTTCTCCAAATCTTCAAAATCTACCCAATATTCTCATAGTATTCCACAAAAACAAATAATATTAGGCACAAATATCCAAGTATTCATAAACCTTCCTAATGAATATATTAAAGTTAAAAATAAATCATCTAATCTAGAAAGAGAGATTTAATGTGCTGAAGGATGGTCATAGGCCTTAATTTATGTTTTAATTTAGAGACATGGGCCTTAATTTATGTCTAATTTAGAGGTCCATCACACCCCCCTACTAAAAGTGTTGCTCATCCTCTCAGCAACTTAGTGACCTCATTGTGCCTCATCCAGGACCCTGGTGGCCTCTCTCTTCTTCATTAAGAACATTGGCTACAAATTCTACAAGGACAAGCCCAAAAACATATTTGTGCAAAGAAAAATCATTGTTTCTTAAGACCATTATCTTACCTTCTTCTTATCTCTTGTGGCCTAGAAGATTGCCTAATGGCCCTAGATTTCTCTGAAAAGATTTGCCATCTTGGGGTTCAGCATAATTTGTTCATTTCTTCCTTCTTGTAGCAACATTCTACCTCCATGTAGTAGTCATTCCTATTCTTTCAGGGTCTTCTAATTGTATGGGAGTGATAAGAAATGATGAAGAGGGATTGGATGATGATTCTAGGGCTCAAAGGGAGCAGTGTAGGTTTGTGAAAATGTAGAGGATGGTTTGTTTGTTTTTTCAAGAATGAAATGGGATGGACGAATGATGAATAGATAGTGAATATGAAGTGGATGGAGGGCTTGGAGTGTTTTTTTGACTTGGCCTTTGCAAACATTTCTTCTTTTAACTGTTGTCTGCTTTCCTTGAAATCAACTCTCTTCATAATTTGACTTTTCAACATTGAATGAGTGAAGGAGTGAGCTACAATTAAATAGTTGCAGGTGGCTGAGACTGCTGACCCATCCGTAGCCTATAAAACCTCATATCTCATGCATTGACAACAAATTTCTAACTATAATATGCTAAAGGGAAGAGGTCAAGAATATTGCATACCTGTACCTACCTAATGGTTGTTGGAGAGACCTGCATGCTACTACTAAGTTGATGTTGATCTGAAGGTGTTGGATGGTGATGCTAATGATCTTGATGCTACTGCTAATGTCTGGAGGAGCTTCTTTGACCTCTGGATATCCATGCTGAAGCTAATTGTAAATATCTGGCTACTTCATCGTCATATCCCCTCAACTTTCAAAGAAACCCATCCAATTGTGCCTTGTTAATATATATAATATAGGAGTGTGCTGATGAATCCTCACTCTGTTGATGGGTTCCCCTTGTCATTTTTTCCTGATGGATGGAGGTTTGTATAGGTCTGATACCAAATTTAAAAATTTTGTGTATACAATTCCCTTATGCTGCAATCACTTTCAACAAACTAGAAGGGTATTTTATGTGGAAATATGTGGGGAAATGTAGAGCCTACCTCCTTAATACTAGTTGATGAATCCAACCTCTATCTTTCCCTTTTAAAGCTACTCACTGCCAATCCTGTAGGTGTTGTTTTGTATCCTATAGGATCTCAGGGAATCTTGTAGGTTTTGAGGACAACGACTCATTTTTTCCATATCTCCCAAATGGTAGAATGGATTGACCTAAAACATTTTGAGCATGTTTCCATGATCATTATGCACCTCCCCATCAAAACATTTTGGTCAGTGGATGCACAGATTTAAAAAAAAACTGGAACTTGCAGAAGGTGATGAAGGTCGATTTTTTGGAAATCGTGCACTATAATTGGTTGAAATTACTTGGCTGTGTTACCATCATCCATATGAATCTCCCCATGAAACATTGTTCTAAATGGATCCATGGATATAGAGAAAATACAAAAGTGGTTGTAGGTGATCGAGGCTAATTTCTCGAAAAATGTGCACTAGAATCTGCTGAAATTGCTTGAGCATGTCACCATCATCCATATTCATCTCCCCCTGAAACAAATTGGAAAATGGATGCATGGTTTTCAAGTTATAGCGAAAACAAATCATTGCTTTATGTATTTTCTTTCCTGTAATAAAATAGAGCATCCTGTAATTTTTAGGACAACAAGCAAATTGAATGGTGGAAGCCTGAGAATGATGGGTGGATGGTGAAAATAGATGAGGGTGATGGATTGGAATGGCCTTGGCCTTGTTGGAGCATTTGAGCAAAGGAGGAGAAAGCCAAAATTTGACTTCTTTTGAATAGGCTTGACCAATTTCCCTTTTGGTACCAATGTTGGGAACGGGATCCTCGAAGGACAGTTTTCGAGCTAAAAGTCCATGCTTTGAGTCAATTTTGTAGTAAAATTGTAAAGTCTCCACATTTTTTTATTGCATAGTGCAAATTTTTCATGATTCATAAAGTGTTATCCACCCTTATTTTGTATAGTGTAAAGTGAGCTATAAATATCTATCCATGGTCCTCGGACCATGGGATTGTATAAAAAGAGCTAAGTAAGTAGCCTCTACATAGTCTTAAATGGAAAAAAAAAAATCTTGGAGTCTTGGTAGTGGAGTCTAAGTGTTTCGGGTCTTAGTGTAGGTAGAGGCTCTGCAGCTGAGTGTATAGAGGCCTAGGGTAGAAGTCCGCAGCTGACTGCGCGGACCCCTGCAGTTGTGTGTGCAGGGTGGTTAGAGTCTATAATAATCTGAAGATATCAATAGAGAGAAGTATTTTGTAAATTCTATGTATTTATTTCCTATTTATGCATCTAGTTATATTGTGGTTCGGGTTTAATTTACAATGTTTATGTGAAGTGCGAATGTATGTGATTGTATTAGTTAATAAATTGCAAGTAAGAATATCTGTTTATGCGGTGCTAACTATGATTGTTTAGTAAGATAAGTAATACACTTAAGATAGCTTGGGGATGAATACAATTTGTTGTCATAGCTGCACGAAAGTACCTGGATCGTGGGTTAGGGCTATGCCAAGGTCAATGATAAACCTTTGTGGAGGTACTGAAGGATGGAATAAAGGGTTAGACTGACATAACCATGAATCTTAAGTGACCTGCATGAACGTAGGAACAAAGGGTATAAACTGACATCATGACCATCTCAGGGTGCGGAAACTTGGTTCCATCATCCCCCCATACTTCTTCGGGTAAGACTTTGGTCCACGTGCCACGAGATGATGCTGAAAGTGCCAATAGTGTAGGGATTTGTTTAGCTAACTAATGTTGAACCTAGGTCAGGCCCCACGTAGCCAACAAATGGTTCCATTGTTAGGACATTGAATCTACATAAGGGATGTGTGATTTCGTATCATTGGAATCGAACTAAGAAAGACATTGAAGACTGGTTGGATAGGAAGGTCCACGAATTCGCAGTGCAAGAGAACATAAATCCACGACTAATAAAGGAACAATGGCTGGATAGGTACTTATATCCAGAAATTCATGAGGTCTTTTTCTATTCCTTTTTGGTTGAGTTATATGAGTGGATCGCGAAGCTAGTGAATAGCGACCTAAAGTGGAGACTTGATGGTCCTATTGTCTAGACCACAAAGTTAGTACGTAGACTGGAAGCCTCTAGGGATAAGATTACTCATGTTGTCAATGATTGGCTCAAATGCATCATAGGATGACTTGTGACTGAATTCATGGTTGATACCTCAATTAGTTACAACGAGGCAAAGCGACGATTTTTCAAAGGTCTGCGAGGTAAGTACATGAAGTCTTTGAATACCTAGATTAGGATGTTATTGTGTGAAAAATAGGTTATCAAGATACCTCGATGTTTGGAACTACGTGAAGCAAAAATAATTATAGGAATGAAGGAAGAAAGGGTCCCGAGTATAGCCCACTGATTTCACCCCCATTAGGTGACAAAGAGGGAGTAGCGCAGGCTTCTCTGCGAAGTGAAATTCAATTGATAAGACAAGGATTCCCGTGACTTCCACCTCCAACTTCACCACCATCACCTGTGACTTCACCCATACAACCACCACCTCCATTGCAGTTCAGCATGGCAAGTTCAATGAAGTTGTTTTTGTTTAAAGGCTTGGGAAATGAGGACCTGAACCAGTTTTGGTTTGTTGTGAAAGCTGTATGGTAAGCTCAGAGAATTACAAATGACCACATGAAGAAGGCAACATTGGTTAGTGCTTTTCAGGATTGTGTGCTAACTAGGTACATTAAGTACTCTAATGATAACCCAAATGCTAGAGCGACAGACATCTAGACTGCGCTGAATAAAGAATTCAGTAGGCTTAAATCCAAGGCACAATCGATTGTCAGGTTCAAGGAAATCATGATGAAGCTAGGTGAGACACCTTGGGAATTGGATCAAGGGTTGAAGTGTAAAATCTCCAAATCCAATATGAACTTAACAGATGGAAAACACCGCGAATGGTTTGTGGCTTCGCTCTTGCCGCACCTAAGGGTTGCATTGTCAAAACTAAAGATTACGACTCAAGAAAAGGCCTTGGAGAGTGCAATAAGATTACATGAAACACTGATTCAAGATACAAATTTGGGGGTTCAACAGATCCTTTTGCAATTGAAAAATCTTTGCCTTGAAATGTAAAGTTTGAAGCAGGATAGAATAGTTTGACTCGAGGTGTGCGAGGAGGTATGGTGCCTAAAATGTAAAGGTCAAGGGCATGAAAAGGACCATTGCCTAGTCTTTGTGAACTATATTGCAGGAGGAGGACCGATGTCTTTGAGGCCAAAATCTCAAGTAGGATGGAGCACGGGGCTTGCACTATGGTGCGCTATATGTCAGGTAGTAGGAAAACATACGATGGATAACTGTCATTTGCTGCAAAATTTTGTACAAACACCACAACAGTTGTTCAACAAATTTTGTAGGTTAGTAGGGAATGATGAGAGAAATTACATATGTTATGAATTGATGATGGATAGAACACTTGCATATAGGGTTCAAGCAAAAATGTGGTCCCCTAACCAGAGCATAAGGATGGCGCGAGTAGGCTTTCATGGGAGCAAACGAGGTTGAGGCAGAGGAGGACCTGCTAGAGGCTGGGGACAGCTAATTTGCTACAATTGCAGAGGACTAGGACACTATGCCCATGAATTCACTAACCCTACATGGCCATCATACAAATAATGTACTCAATTTGATCACAAGACAAAACACTATGCTACGGTGATAGAAAGGATACACGACAATGGGGCGCTACCACCTCAGCCAACTCAAAACCTATAGATGATGACGTCTGAGCCTTGCGAAGAGGATCCAAATGTAAATATAGTGCTCTGAAGTGGATTTGCAACAAGGGATGATAAGGGAAAACAATTTGAATAAAACACATGGGTTTGCAAAGCTCCGGCGAAGGAGGCTAAATTTGATTTAGAGCGCGGACATGAAATGTTCATGGAAGCAAAGAAGAGCTTCGTTGAGGCCTCTACCTCAGGGAGCAAGGATAAGCCCGATTAGGAGATAGACCATTCTATGCTTATGACCTTTCTACAAACCTGCATGAAGTTGTTGGGCGATACCAAGGCTGTGAAGGGATTACAAGAGCTTATAAATAGATGTGCTAGAAAAACTCCAATGAACTATGCATGGTATGGAAGGTTGGTAAGCATAAAGTAAGGAGAAGATGAGAGATGAGACTGACCATGTAAATAGGAGAATATGAAATGGATCAGGTTATTTTGGCTCTAGGGTTAGACGCGAATGTCCTACCAAAGCAGACTTGGGAGTGGATGGGAAGACCCATGCTGCAGTGATCTCTGATTGAGTTAAGGAAGGAAAATCAGCAGAAGATCATCCCCATGGGACGGTTGCAAGGGTTGATTGTAGATATTGAAGGCACGAGCACGTTGGTTGACTTTGAAGTAATTGAAATTGTAGATGACAACAACCCCTACCTTGCGCTCCATGGCATTGATTGGGCTACTGATATGAACAGGGTAATCAACCTAAAGAAGTGGAAGATGATATTTGAAAATAAATTGCTTCGTGTAATAGTACCCCTGGATCTTGTTGAAGAATCACGCTATACTAAACCAGTTCGTGATTATGAGAGCAATGACGATTTAGACTGTATATATAAGATAACAGCACGAGACCAAGATTGGGTGAATCTGATAGTAGATGGATGAATTACATGGGATTGTGAGAGTTCCTATACCTCGGACTTTGATGAAGAATTAGTGAGATGGCGAATTGATTACATGAAGTAACCACAGTGAGCTGTAACATGATGACCTGGTCACTGTGTTGTGTATCGTTAGAGGTAAGAGATCTACCCACTTATGATGGTTTGAATAATGTAGATGTATTTTTGGATGCATTTGAGAGGGAAGTACCAGAGAAGCAGCGCTTCCCGGATTTGGACTAGGCACTGCGCGCTACACCTGAAAGATGGTGGGGTACACACAAGGGTATCTTTGATGATTAGCACGTCTATAGGAGGATGATGAGAACACACTTTGGGAAACCAAAGGTACAAATGATAGAAAAATATGATGGGAAGGATGATCCGTGCACACACTTGACCAAATGGGCTTAGGCTTATGGAACGAAGCCCCACCCAGAATGGGTGCACTTGTTCTGTCATACCTTGGATGTCATCCTGATGAACTGGTACCTGGAAATAGAACTCCGCCATGGTACATGTGAATGGGATATTTTGCACAAAAGATTCATAATGATATTCGGCTTTGAAGACAAGTTTGACTGTATTCACAAAGGGCTACAAGAAGTGAAAGCAATCTTTAGGATACCACGGGATCCTTTAGATTTGATTTAGCTCAATTGGATGACTCAACTGAGCCATGCACTGTAATGCTATAACATGACTACTGAAAAGGAAGATAAGGATCCGTGAAAGATTAACATCCCTGAAGCAAAGGGTCACTGCGACGTTAATGGACCATGGATTCAGAATCCTAATATAATTGCACCACTGAAAACGAAACAGGTAAATATTTGTATGAAGGCGAAGCCCAAATTCGTGAAGGTTGGAGCTTACAAGGATGATGCGATGGTGGATAAGGTCGTTGAATTGCTCCACAAATACTAGGATTTGTTCCTTACCATGTTTACGTAGCTAAAAGGGATAATAGGAGACCTGGGCATTATGAAGATCACACTAAAACCCAACAAGATGCTTAGAGTTAGACAAGATTCTTGTGGCAGGAATCATTGAGCCTATAGAAGAATCTGATTGGGTAAGCCCAATGGTGGTATAGGAAAAGAAGCAAAAGGATGAAATAAGGATATGCATAGATCTCAGGAAGTTGAATGATGCTTGCATACATGATCCTTTCCTGACTCCATTCACTGATGAGGTATTGGATGATGTAGGTGGCCTAGAAGCATATTCCTTCATTGATGGGTTATATGGGTAACATCAGATCAAAATCTCGCCAGAGGATAGAAGCAAGAAGACCTTTGCGACTAAGTGGGGATGTTTTTAGTACATTGTAATTCCTTTCATGTTAAAGAATGTGCCTGTGATTTTTTCGTGCGTAGTCATTATTGCATTCAAGGAATTTATTTATAAGTTTCTAGAGGTATACTTTGATGATTGGACTTTGTTTGGGCTAGTGAATTGCTATGTAGTGACTTTGTGCCTGATGCTACTTGTCAAAGGTACCATATTGCGCTCAATCTAAAGAAGTTCCTGTTTTATGTTCCCTTTGGAACTCTGTTGGGTCATGTGGTTTTTAGATAGGGGCTAATGGTAGATTCCATGAAGATCATGGTGATACTTAACTTGGAGGCGCCGAGGAGTGTAAAATAGCTCCATGCAACCTTAGGACATATTGGGTATTATAGGAATTTTATCAAGGGATATGCCCAAATCGCCACACCTATGGAGAAGTTGTTGAAAAAGGATGTCACGTTATGCCAAAACGAGGATTGTAAGAAAATCTTGGATGTATTGAAGGAGAAAATTGTCACCACACCTATTTTAGTCTTCTCGGATTGGAAGAAGGAGTTTCATGTACATGTGGATGTGACATGTATCGCGCTGGGAGTAGTACTGGCACAGGATGGCGGAGCAGAATTGGACCATCCAATAACGTTCGCAAGAAGAAGGTTATCCAATGCTAAGAAGAACTCTTCCACCACCAAGCCCAAAGGGTTAGCCATGGTATACACGCTCTAGAAGTTTAGACACTATTTGCTAGGAGGCTATTTTAAGAGTATGATTTTGAGGTTATTGTGAAGCCTGGATGACTGAACGTGGGACCAAACCATCTGTCACACATTTGAACTAGGGAAGAGCCCAATAATTTGGAGGAGGTATTTCCTGATACGTGACTATTTGAAGTGCTTGTCGTAGATGGTCATTTTGAAGACATCATACACCTTCCCAGAAGGTTACACCGTCCAGTAAAAGAAGGAGTTAGCGGTGTGCGTGATAGACTTTTCTGTCATTGCCAGGCATCTATACAAAACCAGGTTAGATGAAATATTGTGACAATATGTGTTGGAGTTTGAAAGGAGTAGTATCCTTGAGGATGCTCATGGGGGCACTGTAGGAGTTCATTATGCAAAGGTAGCGACTGCGTAGAATATTCTACATGCAGGGTTATGGTGGCCAACCCTCCATTAGGATTCAAAATCTTACTGCAAGGTGTGTGATGTATGCCAAAGGACGGGCAGGCCATTGTAGGGGGATGAGCTATCTCTGAATCCACATATGACATTAAAACCCTTTGAGAAATGGGTGATAGATTTTGTGGGACCCATTCAACCCAAAGGAAAGAAGGCAGGAGCCTAGTGCATTATCACTGTGACTGAGTATTTAAATCGATGGGCGGAGGCACAACCTATGAAGGATTTCATAGGTGTGAATACTATGAATTTCCTCTTTGAGTATGTACTAATGTGATTTTGGTGTCCAAATATTTTGATGAGTGATCATGGTACACACTTTTTGAAGGAGACGATCAGTGTGCTGACGAAGGAATTTTAGGTTATCCCCAAAAGAGCATGCCTTATAACCCATAGGCTAATGGAATGGTGGAAGCATTCAATAAAGTGTTGGAGAATGTGCTGAACAAGGTTTGCAATGCTCGGTGAAGTGATTGGGACCTACGTATACCTGCAGTACTATGGGCCTATCGGACGACATGCAAGAAGTTGATTGGACAAACACCCTTTAGGCTTGTCTATGTTGTTGAAGCAGTGATGCCAATTGAATACATTATGCCTAGTCTGCACATAGCAGCACTAACGGGTATGACAGATTGCGGAGCCCTTGAAGAGAAGATCACACAACTAGCTGAGCAGGAGGAAGAGAGATTTCTAGCTAGATTCGACCAACAGGTCCAAAAGCAGTGCAAAAAAGCATGGTATGATTGACACATTAAGCTGTGAAAATTTAAGATAAATGACCTGGTTTTGTTAATGAAAGTAAGTTTGATAAATTTCCAAGGAATTTTAGAATGCACTAGTTAGGGCCCTATGTCATTAAGGAGATTACCGATGGTGGAGCAGTTCAGTTAGTTAAATTGCATGGCGAACCCTTCCCAAGAAAGGTGAATGGCATCCATTTGAAGCCATACCTCGGTGGTCCGGCCATGTCACTATATGAGGGTAGGAAAGTCTTAGCTCTCCAAGCAGCTAAAAGGAAGCGTAGGACTATAACTACACTGCCTCGGTTAGGGGGCTGTGCAATTGGAGGATTTTGCGAAGCAAGGAAGTGTCACAGGATTCACAATAGCCCGAAGGGAGCTACGCTACCTAGATAGAAATCACGTAGGTTAGCCAAAAAGTGACTGTTAAAGTAATTGTTCATGATTTTATAGTAGAAATGCAGCCAAATAGAGTGGGAGGCTAGCATTTAAGATGAAATTTATGGGTAAGATCCTTGGAAATCTACTGCTAATCTGAAATTAGTGAAGCAAGTGTGGGGGGAATGATCATATTTGAATTCAAAATTCCCTATAAATTGTAGGTGGTTGCCTAGTGAAAAATACTTGGCATTTTAAGAATTGAGTTGCTGAGTTCTCAAAGGCACATGAACCGAGAATTATTCAAAGCTTTGATAGCGAGTTCGGCATTTGAGAATTACCAGAGGTGACATGAGAATTGTTGAATACCGTCATGTTAGCACCCACAGAAGCTATGGACACCAAAGAAGTGACAACTGAGGAGGTTATGTTGGAGGTTGTTAGGGGGGTAGAAGAAGCTACCATGGAGGTTGTAGAAGTGTTAGCAGAAGTTCCCAAATCACCACGAACACCTAGACTGAAGCTGACCCCAACCAAGGAGAGTGTAAAGGATAAGAAGGGCAAGAAGACTACAATACTAGTGCACACATCACCAAGAAGAAAACCACCAAAGGACAAGCCTAATGCATAGGAAAAGGTTAAAGCCATCAATATGGAGCTGGAGGAGGAAGAAATCGAAGACATCTTGATGGACGATGAGAACCTGGGGATAGACATGGAGGAAGTTGAAGTCCAGGGTTCTGACTGTATCACTCGGTTGCCTGACTACGTCCGTCCACACAAGGGCAAGACCAAGGTGCTGAAGGACGTTGATGAGAGCAAGGTCCCCTTGCAAACCTCTCTATGTAGGATGAGATTGTCTTTGAAGGACCATGCTTGGAGTGGGTTCCTCTATTAAAGCTCGAATACTGGGACTTAACCGACCATGAGAAGCTCACACACTTGGCGACTGAGCAGCTAATGCATTGCATTTTTGACACAACCACTAGGATGACTGCATTGGAGGCACGTAAGTGGCTCAAGGGAGTAGACAAGGCAAGTCTACTCAACCTACTATGGGTGCCAGACTATAACTACACTACAATTATAGTATTGGTCATCAAAAAGCTTCTATGCTTTGTACATGATGGGTGTCTATGGTTGGAGGAGCCAATGTCCACCATCCACAGATTGATCCATAGGATCACATGGCTGCCCTACATAGGAGAAAATCCGACCATGATGTTTGGCGAGAAATGTGGCAAGGAGGCCCTCATGGAGGCCATGAAGGAGAAATTTAAGCTTGTGAAGAAGTCGCATGGATATGCCATCTCAAGTATAAGTGAACCTGCAGTAAAGGTGGCCACATAGATTTTGGTAGGAAAGGTGTTGAGGAAGTGTCACAAGGATGAGGTGCCCACACCTATCGTCATGCTAGCAACCCAATGGGACCTACGCATACTTGCAAAACTATGGGCCTATCAGATGACATGCTAGAACTTTACTGGACATATACCCTTTAGGCTTGTCTATGGTGTTGAAGGAGTGATGCCCATGGAATACATTGTTCCTAGTTTGCGCATAGCGACACTAATAGGTATGAAAAATCAGGGAGCCTTGGAAGAGACGCTCGCATAACTAGCTACGCTGGAGGAAGAGAGATTTCTAGCTGGATTCGAACAATAGTTCCAAAAGCAGCGCAAAAAAGCATGGCCTGATTGGCACGTTAAGCTGGACACTTTTAACGTATATGATCTAGTTTTGTTTTATGACAGTAAGTTTGATAAATTTCCAGGGAAGTTTAGAATGCACTGGTTAGGGCCCTATGTCATTAAGAAGATTACCGATGGTGGAGCAGTTCAGTTGGTTAAGTTGAATGGAGATCCCTTCCCACGAAAGGTGAATGGCAACTGATTGAAGCCATACACCGGTGGTCCATCCATGTGACTATATGAGGGTAGCACAGTCTTAGCAACTGAAAGGAGGTGCGATACTATAAAATAGATTTCCCAGGTTGGGGGGATGCGCTATAAGAAGATCGTGCGAAGTAAGGAAGTGTCACAGGGTTTGTGGCAGCACGAAGGGAGCTGCACTACCTAGGGAGAAATCACATGGGTCAGCCAGAAACTGATTATTAAAGTCATTGTTCATGATTTGACAATAGAAATGTGGCCAAATGGAGCAGGTGGCCATAATTTAAGATGGACTTTATGGGTAAGATCCTTTGAAATCTACCACCAATCCAGCATTAATGAATCGAATGTGGGGGAAATGGTCAGATTTGAATTCAAAATGCCCTATAAATTATAGGTGGCTTCCCAGCGCAAAATGCTTGGGATTTTGAGAATTGAGTTGTTGAGATCTTAGATGCACATGAACCGAGAATTCTTCGAAGCTTTAATAGTGAGTTTGGCATTTGAGCAATTACCAGAGGTGACATGAGAATTGTTGAATAGCATCATGTTGACACCCACAAAAGCTATGGACACTAAAGCAGTGACAACTAAGGAGGTTGTGCTGGAGGTTGTTAGGGAGGTAGAAGAAGCTACCCCGGAGGTTCCAGAAGTATTGGCAGAATTTCCCAAATCACCACAAACACCTAGACCAAAGTCAACCCCAACCAAGGAGAGTGTGAAGGATAAGAAGGGCAAGAAGGATGCTATAATAGTGCACGCATCACTAAGAAGAAACCCACCAAACGACAAGCCCACTATACAAGAAAAGGGTAAGGCCATCAATATGGAGCCGAAGGAGGAAGAAATCGAGGACATCCCAATGGACAATGAGGACCTAGGGATAGACGTGGAGGAAGTTGAAGTCCAAAGTGCTAACCCTATCACTCGATTGCTTGAGTATGTCCCTCCATGCAAGGGCAAGACCAAGGTGCCGAAGGATATTGACGAGAGCAAGGTCCCCTTGAAAACCCCTCTGCTGCAGGATGAGATTTTCTTTGAAGAATCGTGCTTGGGGCATGTTCCTCTATTAAAGCTCGAAGACGAGGACTTTGTTATGCTCTTGTCCTGTGAGAGGATGCTAGAATACCAAATATATGAAGAAACACAACCCATAACACAAAACAAAATGAGAAATAACAACATGTATTTTATTATTTAGAGATGCAATCAATGTTCACTTGCCTCTTCGAGGGGGGCAACCTCCAATAGAGCATGGCTTGATTACAAAATAAGACACGACACTCCTCAATGGGGAGTCTCTATCCTTTATATAGGATTCATACATGCAATACTATGGGTTAGTACCATGGTTCTCTTAATACCATATATTTAATACCATGGCCCATTTACAAATAACTATGCTCCCTTTCTTTAAATGCAGTTCAACCACTTGCAATTATTAATATGGCCTTTGTTGACTCTTTAACTAACTATAACTATGACTCGACCCTATTACATCAATAAGGGGGTTAGGGTTGGATCATAACATGCCCTCCCCCATAAAAACAACCTTGTCCTCAATGTTGAAGCTGTAGAAGCTGTTGAAGAATAGTAGTTGGTTCCCAGGTCGCATCGTCTGGTGAGGTATCTTTCCACTTGATGAGGACTTCCTTGATCATGCAGCCACGCAGATGTCATTCTCACGTGTTAAGGACCTATTCAAGTTGGAGCCATATTGAACCTTCTTCATCCAATTCAGGTAGACTGGTTTGAATTCTGCAATTGTTCCCCACCACATTCTTGTGGCATGATACATGGAAGACTAGATGGAACTTTGCAGTGGGTGGCACAGCTAGCTTGTAGGATACTTCTCCAATGTGTTGAAGTATTTGATAAGGTCCATAGAATTATGGAGATGATTTCTGATATCCCTTGTATTTGAGTTATGTTTGGTTGTATGGTTGCAACCTCATGAATACCTGATCCCCTTCTTGAAATGTGCACTCCAAACGATGTTGGTCTATGTGTTGCTTCATGTGATTCTGATCTTGATGGAGATTATCTTTGAGACAGACTAGCATGGTTGCATGGTTTTGTAGGAGTTGATTTACTACTGGCAGCTTAGAGAATCCAAGGATATAAGAAGTAGGTGAAGGGGGGAGTTGACCACAAACTGCTTGAATCATATGGAGTCATCTTGGTGGTAGCATGATAGCTAGTATTATACCACCATTCAGCTAAATGTAACCACTGTACCTATTGATATTGCTTTTCTAAAGTGAAGCACCTGAGTTAGGTCTCCAGACATTTGTTGACTGCTTCAGTTTGACCATTAGTTTAGGGATGATAGGATGTACATAGTTGGAGTTGGGTGCCTTGTAGCTTGAAAATTTCATGACAAAAGTTACTGGTGAAGATCGAGTCATGATCAGAGACAATGGAAGTGGGCATGCCATGCAATTTGAAGATTTGGTCCATGAAATATTGAGCCACCAAAGTGGGGGTAAAAGGGTGGGGTAGGGCACAAAAATGAGCATACTTAGAAAGTTTTTCCACAACCACCATGATGACTGACTTGTTGCTTGATTTTAGAAGACCAGTAATGAAATCGATAGAAACATTCATCCAGATTCAGGCAGGGATGGGATATGGTTTTAAAGTGACTGGGGACTTGATTGTTTCTCCTTTGTGCCATTAACACACATCACATTTAGCTACAAAAGTAAGAATTTCAATTTTCACGCCTGTCCAAAAGAAGGAATGACGAGTGCGAGCATAAGTTTTCTGAAAGACTGCATGGCCTGCAATGGGAGATGAGTGCAAATCTGACAAAATGCGCATTTTGAGGGTGGATATTGGTGATATCAGTACTCTATCCTTGCAGTGAAGAATCTCATCCTTCCAAGAGTAGCCCACTATGGAATCAGGATATGCTTGCATGTTATTAATAAGTTGGGAGAGAAAAGGATGTGAAAACCATTCCTTGCAGGCTTCTTCAATCCCAAGTGGAATGGGAAGAGAGATTTCTAGCAGTGTGCTATCCTCCTCAAATTGGCATGATAAAGCATCCACTCTGACATTTTCGCTCCCTTTCTTGTAAATCATCTCATAATCATATCCCAACATTTTGGCTAGCCATTTATTTTGCAGAGGTTAGGATAATCATTGCTCCAAAAAAATTTAAGACTTTGATTTTCTAGCAGATTTGGAAACATCTCCCTAATAAGTATTGTTTCCAAGTATCCACTACATGTAAGATGGCCATCATCTCCTTCTCATAGGTAGATTGTCCTAGATGTTTCCCACTTAGGTATTGGCTGGTGAAGGCCAAGGGTCAACCTTCCTGCACTAAGATAGCCCCAACACCCGTACTTGAGTAATCACATTCAATCACAAAAGATTTGGTGAAGTCGGGTATTGCCAATAGGGGAGTGGAACGCATGGCTTGTTTGAGAGCAACAAATTCCTATTGTGCTTCACCAGTCCATAGGAATGAATTTTTCTTGAGAAGGTGAGTGAGGGGTCTAGCAATGCGATCATAATTGCTGACAAATGTGCAATAGTAGCTGGTGAGATCCAAGAATCCCCTCAAATTCTTCAAGGTCTATGGTTGGGGCCAATATTACATTGCTTGGATATTTTTGGGATCCACCTTGACACCTTCACGCCCCACAATGTGGCCCAAGTACTCAACTTCTTTCATGCTAGAAGAGACTTGGACAATTTGAGAAATATTTTATGCTTCCGGAGCAATTGCAAGAGTAGGTCTACATCATGAATATGTTTTTCCCAGGTGAGGTTGTAGATGAGAATGTCATAAAAAAAAACGAGGACAAATTTTTTGAGATATGGTTTGAGCAGGTGATTCACGAGGCTTTGAAAAGTGGATGGGGCATTACAGAAACCAATTGGCATGACTAGGAATTCATAATGGCCTTCATGAGTTTGGAAAGCAGTCTTGGGATTGTCTACTTCTTTCATGCATATTTGGTGATAGCTTGAGTGAAGATCTAGCTTAGTAAATAATTGAGCACCATTTATTCATCTAGAAAATCATCAAAAATCGGGATGGGGAATTTATCTTTGACCATAAGCTTGTTGAGGGCCCTAAAGTCTAGACACATGCGCCATTGACCATCTTTCTTGAGCACCATGATCACAGGTGATGATTAGGGACTGATGCTAGGATGAATGACACCGACTTCCAAGAGTTCCTTGATGATTTTTTCAATTTCATTCTTTTGGGTGAAAGCATATCTATATGGGTGAAAATTCAATCATTGTTCCCCTAGGACCAAAGTGATGCTATGATCATGTTCCCCTCTAGAGGGTGGAAGCTCATGAGGTTTGTCAAAGACCTATGGGTGGCTATTTAAGACCTGTTGCATCTAAGGATGAATATGAAGAGAAGTGGACTCGATGGCCTAGATGGCATTAAATTGGGTGATAACTCCATGATGGCCCTTTTTCAACAAATTTTCCATTCAATGCAAGCTGATGATAGATGGAGTACCTGCTTGAAGTCCACGGAGGGTATCCATGTGGTCCTTCTGCTTAAATCTCATATATAACTCCTGTAAAACCATTGTGATTGGGCCTAGTGTGTGGAGCCATCAGCACCCAAGACAATGTCACAACCACCCACGTTGATGGTAAACATGTGGGTCTTTAGTTGGTAATCTCCCATCTGAAGTTTGATATTTTCACAGTGGCCTTCACATTTAATTGTCCCCCCATCAGCAATCTGGACCCGGAAATTAGAGAGTGCTCTAACAAAACAATGCACAACTTTTGTGACTCTTTGATGGATAAAGTTATCAATGTTGCCACTATCAATCAATACTAATACAGGGTGATGTTTAATAAGACCTCCGATTTTGAGAGTTTAGGGAGAAGAAATGCCTGCCAAAGCATGGAGTGAGATAACTGGTTCTTCTAGTGTAGTTGGGAGCTCATTGTCCTACTGGTTGTCCTCATCTTCCTCCTCTGGTCCCTCAAAGGGTGGGGCTTCCTCAGATGAACTGTGATCAGTAGCATCAATTTGAAAGAATTTGGTTCCTTGCATTTATGCCCCGTGGAGTATTTTTCATCACAGTAATAACACAATCCTTGCTTTCTTCTTTCAGCCATTTATGCGGGGGACACCTTCTGAACCTTAAGTGTTTGGGTAGTCCCATGAGCCTGGGTTGGGTGTCCCTTGGCTATGAAATTTGGATGAGGTGACTGGGCCACTAAAGCACATTCTACTTCTATAGCCTTTGTGCAAGCTTCCATCCATGTGGTTGGGTGGTGCATCTAGACATGGGCTTCGATGGTGTCTTTGAGACCACTTATAAAACTCTCCAAGTGGAATTCATCTCCTAGACCTGTTGTGTGGAAGGCTAATGTCTCAAAGACTATAATATAGTTGTTTGTTGTTCCTGTTTTTCTGAGCTTAGTAAGATGACCCAAAAAATTAGATTCATGGTCGAAGAGGTCATAAATGGATTTTGAGAACACCTGCCAAGTAATTATCCTTGGATAGCATTTCTAATGCCACTGGCACCATTTCCATCTTTCTTGATCCAAGTAAAGGCCTCCCACACATAGCTTAGTATCATCATCTACGATGTGATTCAGAGTGAAATACTGGTCCATTTGTGATAGCCATATTACCATATTAGAGCCATCAAATTCTTACATCTCCAGGTTGGGTGGTCGAGGGTGGTAATGTTGGTGATTTCCATGGAAGTGAAGATGATGGCTAGAGTGTCCTTCATGATCTTCATTAAAAGCATATGCCTCTGATTGTAACGCTGACTTTCCCTTTGTGACCGTGTCTATTAATGTTTGGATCTGCACTGTTAAAGCCTCTACCCGTTTTTCAATGGTCTCCATCTTCTCATTGGCCATGGCTTGAGCTTTGGTTTCTAACATACATAGATCAGGGTCACTTGTCATCACTATGAAAAAATTTGGGTCCACCTGAAAATTGAAGTTGACAATTGAATGGTACCACCTCACTCAACTCGTTATCCTGATTCTTATGGGCGAAGTCTCTTATAAGCATCTTGGGAGGGCTTTTTTTTTCTTTTTAAACTTTGAAAGGATTTTTACTCCTCGCTTATCAATACTGTAGTAGCCAATTTCCAGAAAAGTTAATCCTACCTAATGTCCTACAAGAATTGCCCCAGGATATAGGAGCTACAAGCCTCCCTGCACAAATGGTCAAATCTGTCTCCGAAACCCTCAACTGTTGAATGTGAGTTGGACTGTGCAAGTGACAAAACCCCAAATGCTAGATCTAAATTTTATTATGGTGATAGACCCTAAACTGGTGGATCTGATTATTGTGATGACGACAAAACAACAACTGCTAGATTTGATCTGGAAAAGAAAATGATGGGAGATCTTCAGATAGGTGAGGGAACTATGGTCTCAAGGAGTGTTAGGTGCTACAAATCACAATATACATAAGGGTCCAACAGTAGTACTCGGTCCAATCTTTCAGGGCACTAACTAAGGAGGATCAACTGTACCCTTAATCGTAGAGTGTTGTGCTCGGTGTACTGTAGCAGCAAGATGGCTGATAGTTTATCTATGGCGAGGTTTTAGGTGAGCCTAGGGAGCTTCTAATATACTCAGAGGGTACATGGAAGACAGTATGTGCATGGTTCTATCTAATGTGCTACTACTCGAAGGGGTACCCATAGGGGTTACAAGGGAATCCAACAAGCATGACCACCTCTATATTTCCTGCGTGCATGCCTCCCCAAATCTGGATGTTTATGCACTCAATGATAGATCCCATGGTTTAAAAATGGAGATACCAATGGACATGGAAAGCACTCTGATACCACTTGTTATGTTCTTGACCTGTGATAAGATGCCAGAATACCAAATATCTGAAGAAACACAACCCAAAATACAGAAAAAAATGAGAAATAACAACAACTGTATTTTATTATCCAGAGCTGAAAGCAATGTTCACTTGCCTCTTCGAGGGGGCAACCTCCAATAGAGCAGGGCTTGATTAAAAAATAAGACATGACACTCCTCAATGGGGAGTCTCTATCCTTTATATAGGATTCATACATGCAATACCATGGGTCAGTACCATGGTTCTCCTAATACCATCTATCTATTACCATGGCCCGTTTGTAACTAACTGTGGTCCTTTTCTTTAAATGTGGGTCAAACACTTATGATTATTAATATGGCCTTTATTGATTCTTTAACTAACTATAACTATGACTCAACCCTATTACATAAATAAGGGGGTTAGGGTTGGACCCTAATAGACTTAGCCAACCATGAGAAGTTCCCACACTTAGCGACTGACCAGCTAATGCACCACATTATTGACACAACCACTAAGATGACCATATTGGAGCCATGGAAGTGGCTTAGGGGAATATACAAGGCAGGTTTGCTCAACCTGCTATGGATGTCACACTATAACCGCACTCTGATTACAGTATTGGTCATCAAGAAGCTGCTATGCTTGGTACATGATTGGTGTCTATGGCTAGAGGAGACAATACCCACCACTGATAAAGTGACCCATAGGATCACGTAGTTTCCCTACATAGGAGAAAATCCAACCATGATGTTTGTGGAAAAGGTGGTGAGGAGGCCCTCGCAGAGGCCATGAAGGAGAAATTTAAGCTTGTGAAGAAGTCACGCAGATATGCCATCTCAAGGATAAGTGACCCTGCAGTAAACATGACCGCGCAGATTTTAGTAGGAAAGGTGATGAGGAAGTATCGCGTAGATGAGGTGCCTGCACCTTTCATCGCACTAGCAGCCCAATGCACTGAAGTAGTCCAGTTCAATTGGGAGCAGTATCCCTACAGTGAGTTCCTTGTGAACTATCGTGAGGCACAAAAACTCAACAAGACCTTCCACTATGTGTGGTTCTTGCTGTCTATTGTGCTAGTAGAATGGGAGTTGCAAGAGGACAGTCAATTACCCTCGGTTCGGCCAGACCTACTAGAAGCAGTGAAGTACGCTTCGCTGTGGGAGACCAAGGATGTGTAGCGCATCAAGGACAACAAGATCTTTTGGATCTTGATTGAGATGAACATCAGCATGGCCATCAATTGCAAACCATGGTTGTAACCTATTATTTTTCCCAACATGCAGGGCTACACGGAGTTCAAGGAAGATTTTCACCATGAGTAAATCAATGGGTAAAAGGACCCTCAATAGACATGGTATCACTTTCCTTACTTGACAATGGATGATGCCATTGATGCAGTAATTGATTGCTCGCTGAAAGAGTGGCGCACTAAATCAGACTTCGCAGTGGGGGCGAGCAAGTTCGTTGCATAGTGCAAGAAGGAGGAGGCCAAGCTCAATATGGTGCAGTTGGCTAAGAAGAGGAATATGGAGGCTACTGACAAGGCCCAATTGAAGCATGATGCCACTCAATAGATGGAGAAGCAAATAGGTGGAATAGAGCAGGGCTCTAACAAAGGCACGAGGTCGCTTTTGGCCAAGATAGATGAAGAGATTGACAAGAAAACAAATCATCATGATGCGGAACTGCATGTGACATTTGCGTGCATCAAGCATCCATGGGAACAAGTGAAAGGAGGGTCGAGGAAGAAATCCAAGGCCAATAAGAGGTTGTTGGACCCAATCACCCTCATAGAGGGTGATTTGCATGACATTAGAGACATGGTGCAAGATGTCACCGCGGAGGCCCTATAACAGTTTGAGTAGCAACATAAACTAATATTAGGGGCCATCTAGATAGGTTTGTAGGAGTTGTATATTAGTGGTGTCACAGGCTAGTATGGTGTGCACCAGCCTCGCTATCTACACGTCAAAAGCTATCTAGATGCTACGCATGAAGATATCCAGCGTGATAGTGTTGCCCAATGGAGCACTGACCACGAAGAATGAGGCTAACAGGCCAACTGGCAGTGCCCTCAAGGGAGTGGGGTTGAATTTGGTAGTGTTCCCTAGGGAGGCGCTCCACCTATTCCAAGATGGAGTGATCGTGGAGCTAAGGGCCCATGAACAATGCGCTCTACATTTGTTCAGTGAGAAGAGTATTAACAATGAGCATATGGCCCTACAATGAGACTCTACCATCGCTGTTGTAACTGAGGTAACCAACCAAAACAAGCGTATAATTCAGGTCATGGAGGATGCATGCTGTATGGTCCCATAGCTGGCCATTCTTGAGGAAGAACTAGTCAAGGTGCATGGTCACAAGATTGCTACAAGGGTGCATGATGCTCGCATAGAGATGGCTAGGGTTCAGCTGAAGTTGAACCTACAGATTACTGAATTACAATTGAGTTCCTAGCCTTCAAATCCACTGGAAGTAAAGGAGAAACATGAAACCGTTGTCACAAAGGAAATAACAACAATTAATAGTGCAATAGTAGACTACACACAACTTTTTGAACAATTGTTTGAGGTCCTGATGAGCCTGCATGATGACCCTAATGTACAATGGCTGGAGACATAAGCGTGAGAACTATAGCAGTGCTACGAAAAGGTAAAAGGCACACTGCGAATCATCGCACTCACATAGAGACTGGAAAAGCTACAAGAGGCCAAGTAGTTGAAAGAACAGGTAGATACAGTACAACACAAGGAGGCAGTGCTAAAGGTTTGACTGAAGCTTTGGCTGGATGAGGCTTATGTGGTTACGACCTCTATTGAAGGAAAGCTTGTGACATTGCAAGAAACTCAGCAAAAGCTTCAGGCCAATAGTTCAGGATCAGTGATCGAGCAGATGGTTGAAAAAGTGAAGCAGGCAGCCACACAATGCACTGCCAAGGTTGCAGTCATACAGGTCAAGCTAGGAGGTCTTTGCGCTAAGATCTCTGCAATTGCAGAGTGACTCAAGGACGAGTCATGATGTTTATGCTAGGGGCCATTGGGAATGGGATTCCCCAAGGATAATTTTGGGGATAAAAGCTCATGTTTTGAGTCAATTTTGTTATAAAGTTGTAAAGTCTTCGCATTTTTTGGTCGCAAAGCATGAAGGTGTCTTAAGTCATAAGTGGTTGCCTGCACTTATTTTGTAAATTGTAAAGTCAAATGTAAATACCTGCCCATGGTCCACGGACCATGGGATTGTATAAAAAGAGCTAAGTAAGTAAGCTCTACGTATTCCTATGTGAAAAAAAAAGTCTTGGAGTCTTGGTAATGAAGTCTAAGTGTTTTGGGTCTTAGCGTAGGTAGAGGCTCTGCAGCTAAGTGTGCAGAGGCCTAGGGTAGAAGTCCATGGCTGAGTGCACGGACCCCTGCAGTTGTGTGCATAGGGTGGTTAGAGTTTCTAATAATATGAATATATCAATAAAGAGAAGTATTCTCTAAATCATGTGTATTTATTTCCTATTCATGCATCTAGTTATATTGTGGTCTGGGTTTAATTTACAATGTTTATGTGATGTGTGGGTGTATGTGACTATATTAGTTAATCAATTGCAAGTAATAATATTTGTTTATGCAATGCTAATTATGGTTGTTTAGTAAGATAAATAATATACTTAAGATAACTTGGGAACTAATACATTCTGCTATTGTAGTTGTGCAAAAGTACCTGGATCACGAGTTAGGGCTACACGAAGGTCAATCGTACACCTTCAAGGAGGTACTGAAGGGTGGAATAAAGGGTTGGACTGATAGAGCCCTGAAGCTTAAGTGACCTACGCAAAAGTAGGAATAGAGGGTATAACCGACATCACGACCATCTCAGGGTGCAGAAACTTGGTTCCAACATCCCCCCATACTGCTTCTAGTGAGATTTTGGTTTGGCTCTGTGGGATAATGCCGAAAGGGCCAATAGTGTAGGGATTTGTTTGGCTAACTAGCGATGAACCTGGGTCAGGCCCCATGAAACGAACAACCAACTTGTTCTTGTTGCTTGCAGATGTTGGAGAGTACATGCATTCATCAAAAAAATTCATGGAGCAAGGATTTCTTTTATTTTTTCTCTTTTTTTTTCTTCTATGCCTGCTAGCTGCCTCAATGAGGTTTTCAACTAGTAGGTCTGCCTAGGCACCTCAAAGAAGGTTTTCACCTAGGATATTTTCTATATTATTTTTTTCCTTTTTCCCCAACCCATTGACCTCCTCATTGATGTTTTCAATCAATGAGCCAATCTAAGGTGCCTCCAAGGATGTTTTCACCTGATATTTTTATTTTTTTCTCTTATTTTTCATTTTTCTACTTACCCTACCATACTTGAAAAACAAAATCACTTTCAAGTATATGAATACTTCCAATGGAGCCATGCACTCATCAACATGACATACAAAATGATGTGTAGGATTGAAATTGATGCTTTGACATGTACCTGAATTTGCGTGATCAAATGCTTTGACTTTGATGATATCGATCATGATTGAAGAAGAGAGTATTGTTGTAATGTAGTGACTGTATCGATCCATATTTCAATATAGTTGTGATGCCCCTACTCATTTTTCTAATCTAGATCATTCTTCATGTCTTCTTCTACCATGACCTTCAAATCTTCCTCTTTTGCTGATTGTTCTCTTGAACACATGGAGGATTTGATGGTTACCATGAGGGAGTTTTCTCAATCTCTAATTTTGATATTTGTTCTTCATCAATTGCAGCCCATGGTTCTTTGATCTTCTCTTTTGAATATTCTTCTTGCGTATGTATTCCTTCAATGATATTAAGAGAATCTATTTTTTCCAATACTCTTTCTCAGCTATGGTGAATACCATTGATCTCAAGAGGATATATTTGGAAGTGTTTTACCTTAGCATTGTAAGTAGGCTAAGCTACTTTAATGTGTAGTTTTGGAAATGGTAGTAGAGGTAGTTGAGTGAGAGTGTATATTTGAGATGGATGTGGATGGGGTTGTTGTGGTGGTGGAGGTGAATGGTAAGGATAACATGGAGTTTGGTATGGAGGATATTGAAGAATATACTGAGGATATTGTAGATGGATCCCATAAGTTCCTTGCCAACCTTGTTGCTAATATTGGCTTTAGGGTTGAGATGGCCAATGTTGCCAAGGAAAGAGTTTGTTCCAATTACTTTGAGGTGGATGTGCATAAGATTGAAATTGTGAATTAAGCTCTTGCATCATATGAGACTGAATAGGCTACCATGGTCCTCTTGGTAAACTTCCTATGATTCTGCAACTGAAATATCAACATTTTCTTTTCCTTCATCTTACATTCTTAACATTTCTACTTGTTTTATTAGATTGCTAAGAATTTATATTTTAAAATCATCAAACAAATTTCCTCTTCATACGTATTTTCATGTTTCACAAATTTCATCAAATGATAATTGGTATACATCACCTCTACTCATGATATTAAGGAGATCAATCCACTCACCCTTAATTGTTCTAAGTAAGAGGGTTTTTAGTGTGTCAGATCCTAAATGATGTAGTTTTCCCCTCCTAACGTTATACATGAACCTCTCTATTAGATCCTCTAGAATCTCATATTCTCTTTGATTCATTCTAAATATTTCTTCTTTAAGACCATGATCGTTATACTTTTCCAGAATTATCTTTTGCATATCATTCCATGATCTTATTGAATTAGTCCCTAAACTCATGAACCATTTAAGAGCTGTGTCCTTCAATGTTGTCGGAAACAATCTCAGTTTTTAAGCTTCTAATAAGTAACCATAAGATCTGCAAAAAAAATCAAATTCAAAGAGAAAGGTTTCTAGATCCTCAAACCTTAGACCATGAATTTTTTTAAGAAAGATGGAGGGATGTTCTTCATGTGCACACTACCATCAATATCTTGAATGGGAATTTCGAGAGGATCTTCCTCATTCTCATCATCTTCATCAATTTCGTCTACATTCTTTTCCATCTTCTTCTTCTTCTACTTGCAAAAGTGGATGGTGATATGGCTCTTACTGCACCATGTGATCAAATGGGGGGTTGGGTTGGTGTTGGAGAATTTTTTTATTTTATGATTGAATGAAAACATTAACGCAATGCACTTTTCTATTTTTGAAATAAAATATGCCTAATGCAATTATGTTTTGTTTTTGAAAAAAGTAAAAAGAAATGAATCAACTAGGGAATAAAACAATGCATACTTTGACACCTCATGGACAATTTCGCCAAAATGTGATGAACCTAAGTATTGCAACAAGAATGACGCAACGCCCAAGGCTACTAACTTTAAATTATCAACTCGAGGTTTGTAAAAACTTAAGAGGTATCAGAACTATATATGCGGCATATAATGTGTCCTTCCTTTGTTGTCATGATGTAATGGAGTGCATGTACTGAAGCCAAATCCTAATCTAATTGCAGAAAATGAAATGCTTGAAATGTAACATTAACTTATTGCAAGAAAGAAAGTTCAAGGAAAGAGATTGAAATCAAATGCTAAAACATGCCATTTTCTAACTAACCGATAAGAGGATTTTCTTCAAAATAATGCTAAGTTACATGTATGCCATCCTATTGTCCTAATCATGCAGATTCAAACCATCAAACCTTCTACCAATCTAAGGAATTTGTGCCAATCTAAGTCTCTAGTGAATAAACTGTTCCTATGTAAAAAGTTGTATAACCTGAGGATGAAAGATGAAGACTTGGTGACAGAAAATCTAAATGTGTTTAATACTGTGATAAGTTAGTTATCATCTATTGATATCGAAATTTCAGATGAAGATAAGTGAATTAGCTTGTTGTGTTCTCTACCAAATTCGTGGGATAGTTTGGTTATTGTAATAGGTAGCAATGAAACTAACTTGTAGTTTGGTGAAATATTCTCATCTTTACTGACGGAGGAGATGAGACAGAAAAATATGGAGAGCCAGAATGCTGATGCCTTGTCTATACGAGGACGGTCCCAGAACAGAAACAAAAATAAGTCATCGAGTGGGAGATCTAAATCTAGAGGTAGATCTAAATCTCCAGGAAAACTTGTAAAGGTGGTGTGTTGGAAATGCAGAAAGGAAGGGCACTACAAAATGGACTGTAACTAAAGCTCCTGATAAAAGAAAGGGATCTGATGATGCCCCTTTTGCAAAGGTGAAAACCGCCTTAGATGAAGGTGGGTCTACTTGGCTTCTTCCAATACACATGTATATCATGAGGCATGGTTAATTAACTCAGGTGCATCCTTTCACTTCACTCCCCATAGAGAGTGGTTCTGCAAGTATGAGAAATATGATGGTGGTGATGTCTTCTTGGGGGATGACAAGAAGGCTAGAATCCTTGGTCGTGGAAAAGTAAAGTTGAAGTTATAAGGTGGAAGGGTTAGAACACTTTCGGGTGTTCTGGATATTCCTGCATTAGCCATAAATATGATTTCTATAAGTAAGCTAGATGATGCACGTGTAAAAACAGTGTTCGAGAAGAATACCTACAAGATGGTTTGGGGGGAATTGGTATTGATATGGGGAGTTCGAATTGGAACTCTATACAAGCTGCAAGGTAGCACTATTGTTGATGGGTGCAACAGTTCTATGTGTCCTAAAAGTGGAGCAAAAAATCTAGTGGTCTCAGGAGAGAAGACCATGTTGTGGTGTCAAAGGCTTGGACATATTGGAGAGAAGGGCCTTCTAATACTTCATGGTAAAGGTATGGTAGAAGGTATGAGTAATATCTCTCTAGATTTTATTTCTATGAAAACTATGTATATGGGAAGCAGAATCGTGTGAGTTTCCCCTCTGGTGGTAAGAGGGCAAAACATATATTAGAGCTTGTGCATAGTGATATGTTTGGACTTGTGAAGGTTCCATCACTGGGTAAGTCTGTGTACTATGTATCATTTATACATGACTTCTCAAGGAATACATGGATATATTTCCTTAAGAAGAAATATGAAGTCTTTGACAAGTTTAAAGAATTTAAGGCTCTGGTGGAAACCAGACAGAGAAGAAGGTAAAGGTGCTGAGGACAGAATACGATGGAGAGTTTTGTAGTAAGGAATTGGAAGAATTTTGTAAGAAGTGTGGTATAGCATGGAAAAATAATATTCCATGTACACCTAAACAAAATGGAGTTATAGAAAGAATGAAAAAGAAGTTGATGGAAAGGGAAGGATGCATTCTCAATGGTGCCAGGTTAGGATAGGAATTATGTGCAGAGGTGGTGGAGACAGCATGTTACTTGGTCAATAGATTACGTTCATCAGTGTTGGAGGATAAGACTCCATAAGAGGCATGGAATGGTAAGAAATCCTCTCTTTCACATCTGTGGGTATTTGGATGTGATGTATATGTAGATGTTCCAAAGGAGAAATGAATCAAGTTGGATTGTAAATTGGAAAAGTGCATCTTTATTGGGTGTAAGGATGGTTTAAATGGTTATAAGCTTTGGAACCCATTAACAAGGAAGGTTGTGTACAACCGAGATGCGGTGTTTAGAGAGGAGAAAGATGTTATTAAACATGAATTCCAACCAAAGGAACTTGAGAAGATAGAGTTTGAGCTAAAGGAGGAAGAATCAGGCTCTACAACAACAAAGGAATCAGAAGATGAAGAGCCACAAACTTCGTATGTGAGAAGATTAGCTCGAGAAAGAAGGCAGCTAGAAAGTTATAGTCCATCTTCTTTCTGTTCAAATTTTACTTTATCTATTACTGATGAAGATCCGAGAACTATGAAGAAAGCAATATATTCAAAGGATGGAAAACTCTCGAAAGAGGCCATTGTGGATGAAATGACATCTTTGCACAAAAATGAGGCTTGCGATCTGGTAGAGTTGTCGGCTGGAAGGAAACCCATTGGTAACAAATGGGTGTTCAAGAAGAAGACAAATGCAGAAGGAAAGGTGGAGAAATACAAAGCTCGGTTGGTAGCAAAAGGTTATTCCCAGGTGCTGGGAATTGATTTTGGTGATATTTTTTCTCTTGTAGCCAAGGTAACTTCTATTAGATTACTTTTATCTGTTGCTGCTGCTTTTGGATTTTGAGGTAGAATAGATGGATGTGAAGACAACATCTCTTCACGGGGATTTGGAAGAGGAAATCTACATGAAGCAACCTGAAGGCTTTGCGGTGAAGGGTAAGAAAGAACTAGTATGCAAGTTAAAGAAGTCTCTGTATGGTTAAAACAGTCACCAAGGATGTGGTATCAGAAATTTGATACATTTATACAGGGACTTGGCTTCACCAGAAGCAAAGCAGATCACTGTGTGTCTTTTAAATTAATTGGTGACCATGTTATTTATCTGGTCTTGTATGTGGATGATATGTTGCTGGTTGGAAATGACAAAGAAATTATCCAGGATTTGAAGACCCAATTGTCCTCCAAATTCGACATGAAAGATCTCGGTGCTGCAAACTATATTTTGGGCATGGAAATTAAAAGAGATCGGGCAAAGAGGAAGCTCTGGTTAAACAAAAGGAAGTATGTCGAGACAATATTGCAGAGGTTTAATATGCAGGATAGTAAACCGGTGAAGGTTCCTATTCCTGTAGGTGTAAAGTTATCTGCTGAACAGTGTCCCAAGAAACAAAAAGAGGAAGAGGAGATGTCCCATGTTCCATATGCAAGTGCAGTCGGTAGCTTGATGTATGCAATGGCATGTATTAGACCAGACATTTCACATGCAGTAGGAGTATTGAGCAGGTTTATATCAAAACTAGGAAATGAGCGTTAGACAACAGTGAAGCGAGTTTTCAAGTATTTTCATGGCACTAGTGATTATGGTTTGTCCTACCAAGGAAGACCAGGATTGGACAGAGTGTTGGATATTCATGGATTTATTGATGCAGACTGGGTTGGAGATCTAGATCAGAGAAGATCTACAAGGGGTATGTCTTTAACCTATTTGGAGGTGCAGTCAGTTGGATGAGTAAGAAACAATCTGTAGTGGCACTATCAACTACAGAGAAGAATACATGGCAGCCACTCATGCAAGAAAGGAAGCATTTTGGTTGCAGAGATTGTGTTCAAATATAGGGTTAGTACATGGAGCTATAAGGATAGACTCTGACAGCCAAAGTGCAATTTTATTGGCAAAGAACCCTACATATCATTCAAAGAAAAAGCACATTGATGTTCAGTATCACTTTGTGAAGGATATGATAGAAGACAAAAAGGTGTTGCTAGTAAAGGTGGACACCTTGAAGAATATTGTGGATGCATTGAAAAAATATGTGATCTCTGAGAAGTTTTCTTGGTGTAGAGAAACAATGGGCATCGCAGGGATAGATAAATGACTAAGCTCTCTTGTGGCCCCATGTGGAAAGAAAACAACAAGTGGGAGAATCTTGGGTTGTGTTATATTCTTTCCATGACAAGGCCTGTTGGTTAACCAGGGGGGGAGTTAGAAGGGGGGCAGAGCCTCACCTTCATTTTACCAATTGCGTAGCAGGGGGAGTCACAGGGGGTTTGAGGGGTGTAGATAACCCCACTCTATGGTTTTGTGCATGATTTTCACACATGGCTTTGGACACGTTGATTTTCGGTCCTTGATTTTGGACGCGATGGATTTCGGTCCATGGTATTAGATGCTTCGGCATGTATAAATATGTATTGTAACATTGAAAGGAATATAGTGAAAATTCAATCTGGTAGTCTTGGTTTTTGGATCCAGGGGGAAATCTCTGTGTATATGTGTTTTATGTGTTATGCTCTCGCATTATTTATTTTCTAGATTTTAGAATTTGTATTTAGGTAATTCTTGTACGGGGTTAAAACCTACAAAATAATCACCAAGGATATGGTATAGAAACTTGATACATTTATATGAGGACTTAGCTTCACCATAAGAAAAGCATATCACTATGTGTATTTTAAATCAATTGGTAACTGTGTTATTTATTGTGTTTTGTATGTGGATGATATGTTGTTGTTTGGAAATGACAAAGAAATTATCTAGAATTTGAAGACCCAATTGTCCTCCAAATTCGACATGAAAGATCTTGGTGCTGCAAACTATATTTTGGCCATGGAAATTAAATAGGATGAGGAAAATAAGAAGATCTAGTTAAACCAGAGAAAGTATGTCGAAACAATATTGCAGCATTTTAATATGCATGATAGTAAACCGGTGAAGGTTCCTATTCCTATAGGTATAAATTTATCTATTGAACAGTGTCCCAAGATAGAATAAGAGGAAGACAACGTGTCCCATGTTCCATATGCAAAGGAAGTCATAGCCTGATGTATGCAATGGTCTATGCTAGACCATACATTGCACATGTAGTGGGAATATTGAGAAGGTTTATGTCAAAACCAGGGAAGGAGCATTAGACACCAGTCAAGCATGTTTTCAAGTATTTGTGCGGCACTAGTGATTATCGTTTATGCTACCAAGGAAGACCAATATTGGACAAAGTTTTGGACATTTGTGGTTTTATTGATGAAGACTGGGCTGGAGATCTGGATCAGAGAATATCTACAAGTGGGTATGTGTTTAACCTATTTGGAGGTGTAGTTAATTGGATGAGTAAGAGAGAGTCTATAGTGGTCTTTTCCACTAGAGAAGCAAAATGCATGTCAGCCACTCATGCAAGCAAGGAAGCAGTTTGGTTGCAAATATTGTGCTCAAGTACTGGGTTAGTACAATGAGCTATAAGGATAGACTGTGATAGCCAAAGTGCATTGCTTTTGGAAAAGAACCCAAATTATCATTTAAGAAAAAACACATTGATGTTTAGTATCACTTTATGAGGGATATGTTTGAGGACAAAATGGTGTTGCTAGTAAAGTTGGACACTTTGAAGAATATTGCAGATGCATTGAAAAATTCTATGAGCACTGAGAAGGTCTCTTGGTGTAGATAAACAATTGGCATTGTAGGGTTGGATCAATGATTATGGTCTCTTGTGCTCCCTTGTGGGAAGAAAACAATAGGTGAGAGAATGTTGGGTGTGTGTTATATTCTTTCCACGACTATCTCATGCATGGGCGGGTCACATCCCCCTCTATATGTTGTCTCGAGCACAACAGAGGGGGAGTAGACCCCCTGCACAAGGTTTGGGGCCCTTGGGATTTTTTTTTAGACCCTATATTAGGTGGGAAGACATGGATTTCGCACATTGTTTCGGGCATGATGATTTTCTGTAAATGTTATTTTGTAGATATGGTCAAGGGAACTATCGTTATGTTCTAATCTAGGGTTAATAGATTGGGGCTTATGGATGCTTTGGCATGT